>JBAMYA010000024.1:6509054-6534611 GCA_037176975.1 Arrhamphus sclerolepis | reverse complement strand
TGACGTCATTTAGCGACTTCTAGCGACTTTTAGGACAGCCAATAGCGATTTTCCTTACTGAGAAGTTGGCAACACTGAAGACACCATTAGTTCAGTCACAAGTCAACACGTGCATGTCTCAAGTCAAACACACACACACACACACACACACACACACACACTCCTGTAGAAACTAAATAATCTGTTGTCATTTGTGCTGTTACTTCACCACTTTACCGACTCAGCATCTCTTTAACCTGTTGAGACATTTCTACATCTTTACATTCAGCAAGTGCTTTATGATCTTTCTCCTACTTTCTATTCCTAGTTTATGATAAATTCCCTTAATTCTGTATTTTCAATCATACCCACTCTTGTTCTGATGCTTTCATTTTTCTATATTCAGTTTCACATGTTTACAGTTAAATAATGGACTAAAACAGAAAGACTTAGAGGAATATCTATTAAAGGAATATGATATAAAAGCAAACTCTAAGTGTCTCGCTTTGAGTAGACAGCTTTCAAGTTGCTTTAGTCTGGGGAATCAGGCAAAGATTCTGGCGGGCAGCCTCTCAGACTACAGAGGAGATAATTTTCATTATCTAAAACAATTTAAAAAAAATGAAACATCCCTGTTGTAATATTCTTTCTTTGTAATTCTCAAACATCCTGGTCTGCTCACATTTCCTTCCTTAGAAAATAGTTCAGCATAGAAAAAGTGTTGAAAAAAATGCAAATTGAAATATTTAAGACGATATCATAAAATCAAAAATGTTACAAAATCACAACGTTTTGACATAAGTTTTCAATGCCAGAAAGTTATTGATTGTCGACACCCAGCCCTACATCTGAATTAGGGCTAACAGTGGAAAACTGTTATTCTGTTGAAATTGTGCATTCACACTTTGCCCAAAATACTTTTGCTTCCCTCATATTATCAAGGAAACCTGATAAAAAGAAATAACCTGCTCTTTGAGAACACTATTCCATTTTGTCTTTTTCTATTGCAGTGGATGAGTTTAAGCAGTAGACTAAGACCAAAATTTTGGAAAATTACAAACTTATGACACCTTCTAAAATATTGGTGTGTGCTCAAAAACGATAAACGATATAAATGTTGCATAGTTTGTAGCAACAGGAACATACATAAGTCAGTTTCTATGGCTTCATATTTCAGAACTATGACACAAGCAGCTGGTCCAAATGAGGTTGGGAATTCATCTACGCAGAGAAATGAACAAAGAGAGTCAATAGATGAATGGGACAAAAAACAACAACAGAAATACAAACAAACATAAAAAAAAAGAGGTTACTAGCTCAACATTGAGATTTTATAGAGTGCAAGTGCAAGTGAAAGAATTTAGGATAGATAAACGTGAATAAGAAAAAAATAAAATGAGAAAAGATTGATAGCATTCCAGTAACAATTTATTTCCCCCTTTCGCTGTTTTCCTGGACAAACAGAGAGACAGACGCACAGAGGCTATGAAGCTATATCTTGATTCTTGTTTCCCATCATCTCTTTTAATCACTATTACAGCCTTTATTCACCGTTACACAGCTCATTACAGATATCTTTGTTAAAGGTGTTTTTACTGTAACTCCACTCCCTTGACAATGATGCTGCATGTGGCAGGCAGCCTCTGGATGGAAGACTAGAAAGCTAATTTTGGTCTAATGAGGATTTTGACAGGTCTTGACCTCAATTAAAGTGTCTTATTAAATTTCAAAAGGACCACAAGAAAGCCTTCACTTCAGAGTTATTCCTTGCAGAATTGTTCTTCGAATCTTTTTTTCTCCTTTGATACGTGCATATCCCACTAGTGACTTTGAATTTAGTGCTTTGCATCATGCTAGAAAGCCTTTGGTGTTTTGGGGGCTAAAACATTTATACTTGAGGAGGAGATTACATGTTTTGTTTCCCTTTTGTGTGAAGAACCTTCTGTGGAAACAGTAATAATGATCCCTGTGTGATTTGGATGTGAAAACCATTTTGTGAAAAACTTTTTCATTTGTCTCAAACTCCGCATTTCTAAGTGAGAGGAATTGGGCTGTGTGCTCTGAGATGACCTCAGCCTGCCATGCTGCTGAGTCATTTGAAACGGTTGGAAATGATGTGGAATTTCTCTTGTACTTCAGAATCGGGTTTTCCAGTCTTCCGTACTCAAATGTTGGATCCTTGATAGAGTTCACTGCAATCCTTTGCAGTATGGAAAATCCGCACATCCTTCACTCGTGGCTGGTTTAAATTAAATGTGAGAACAGAATTTTCATTTTAATGCATCAATATAACTTCACCTGTTACTGCATTTACCACTTCTCAGAGTGGAAAACTCAACTTGATAATATTGGATGATGGTTGTGAGTTCTCCTGCTCTCTGTAGCACAGTGTAGATTTAAATTGATTCTCTCATGATTGCATTTATTTTGCAGTTAGGATGAAAATACTCTCTAAATGATGAAGCTCACATTAATAAATAAAGAAATGAAGAGAAAGAAATAATGAAAGACAGAGAGACAGAAATAAATCAATCAATCGATTATAGCACAATTCCCATGTGTGCGGCAATGATTAGAATATTTTGTCACTGCCAAAATAACAGCTCTGCTGTATGTCAGATTTAATCTTCTATCTTATGGCATTTGAGCATTCTAACTGGAGATTCAAGGTGCCTTTTTTAAATTTTGTATTTTGTTTTATTTTATTTCATTTTATTGTTTTTAAATAACAGCTTCACAACATCAAAGATCCACCAATATGCTTCATGGTGGGCTTCTCTGTATGCACAACTGTCTACACCAAGCCCGCCTTTGATGTTTATTGCCAGTAAGCTCTATTTTTATTTGATCTAACCATATAATGTGGTCACATTAATATTTGCCAAACACCATGAACACTGTGATCCTTACAGATTTTTTTTGCTAGTCAAGAGGTTTGAGTCTACTCTCCTCCACATCCTCACTGATCCTTATGCTGGAGGTCAGGGGTCAGTTTTTTTCAAGGGTATTTGGTCTTTGTGAGGCCCCCCAGTAAATCAAAAAAGGTACTTAAACAGGTGAACAAAATTTTAATTTGAGATGTAGCAGTACTAGTAATATAAAATTTGTGGATGAAAAAAACAAATTATTTGTCTTGAAAAAAATGTTATCTTTTTTTTATTTTTATTATTTAAACAGGTCATTTTACTAATGCTTAATAAATCCAAGTTTGTTTCTGGCTGTTAACGCAGTGTTAGCCGTAATGGTGCACGTGTGCTTCAAAACAAAATAGAAACATTTTTGTACATTTTTCGCTGTTGTTGCTAGGCTACTGATGTTCTGATGTTTATATTATTTCAAGGCACATTTCTATTGGTTGGTTAGCTGACAGAAATCGCAGATGCAGCCACAGGCCGTCACACTCTGAGATGGTTCCTCCAAATTTCTGACTGCTTGATATCTGTCAAAGCCTGTCTTTGGTCATAAGACGGTCCTATCTTTTATCTTTTCTGTTTCACTGTGAGATCTACGACCACTGTTTTTGAGCTACGATGACTGATTTTTCCCATGATTGTTTCTCTTTCGTCCAAGACGGTCAAAATTGTACATTGTGAACCTGGCATTTGATGCCATTCGGTTCAAAAAAGAAACACGTACAAACATGTAGAAGATTGAGGACGAGAAGCAGCGGAGGGATTCGGCCAAACGCTCACTGCTGCATAATATAGGACATAATATGGGACTTTTAGAGGTTGGTTAAATTATTTCTGGATGGCATCACATCTATTGATTTTTGAAACAAAACATCAACAGAGAGAGAGAAAGAGGCCACAGTTGTCACAAACATGGAGGTTGTAAAGAGGACGCAAATGCAGGAGAACAGGAGTAATCCAAGACAATCCTTTATTTCCAGGGCAGAGTGATTTAAGAAAAAAACAAAACAAAACAAAACAAAACAAAACAGGGAAGCAACAGCAGGAACAAACAATTGAGACCTGCAAGGAGTGAGAAAAAGACAGGACAATATATAGATGTAGGAGCTGAAGAGACACAGGTGCAAACAATCAGGAGGAGGATCATGAATGTCAAACAGAAAACACCACCACAAAGACCAAACTTCAAAATAAAACAAGAAGTCAGGACAAAAGAAACAGAACATGACAAAGGGGCAAGAAAAAAAGCACTGAAAAACAGTCCGAACAAAACAATAAAACAAACACCAAACAAAATCTAAATCATGACTGGAGTAATGTTCCTGATGGTTTGGGAGGCTGGCTGCTCCAAATCTCTTTGTTTCCAATTTACAGAAATCAAATCTGTATATGATTTTTCTTTTTTTTTAAATCTATTTTTCTTTCTTTTTTTTTTTTGCATACAGAATTGCTTACCTTACTTAGGTTAACAATACTTCTGTTGAGCTCTGCTACATGTAGGAAAAATCCAGCTTTTTGTTCAAAATCTAACTGTCATGTTTAACAACACACCCATCCAAGTATGTAACATATTCAGCTCCAACTTGGCTCTCCATCAGGACCAGTACTGTTTAATTAGGTTGTTGCACAAACGGTGCAAATAAACCAGTTAAGATGTTGAGGGACTTCAGCCTCTGAGGCTGAAATACACATTGTAAAATTCTCTAATACTGTGTATTAATATGATGGCATGTGGTGACGGGTTGGAAGTGAGGTTATACTGTCAGCATCCTGAAAACAAAGGCAAGAACAGATCTTAGAGCAAGGTATTATTTTATTATTATTATTATTATTAAGTACGCTTGCTGGGTGGAGGAAAAAAAATGAGACCATAGCTTTGTTGCTTCAAGATATTTACTTTCATGAGCTTGAAAAAAAGTCTAAGTAGAAAGTACTGCAAATATTTCATGCAGGTTTTTCCTACATTTTTTTTTTTTTTTTTTTTTACTTTCTGAGATTATCTTGCAGTTTTAGTGTTTGGTACCAGATGACTGAGAAAAGCATAGGAATGATGGAGAACGAGAACTAAAGGAAACTTACTGTATTTGAAAAGCACCGCGGGTATAGAGATACAGACTGAGTGATGCACCAAGAGACAACGCCGCAGACAGCCAAGCAGGTGAATAATAGAACAAAAGGACAAGCAAGAAAAGAATCTGGGTTTGTTTAGGAAATAAAATCCTAGCATGCCACCTAAAAATGCATCAGGTCTTTTGTGATCCAAGTTTTACAGGAAACCATTTCTTTTTAACTGGAATCCAACAAATGAGCAACTCTCCCTCTATGTCTTGCAGTGATTTACATCACCTGTAAGATCTTCACTGACACAAACAGGCTGTCTAAACTTTCATTCATTGTGATTCATTAGAAGATGCTGTTCTGTGTTTTTGGGAAGATTCAGTAACATTAAAAGAAATGTTAGTGTCAGACATCTGAAAGTCTGATGATTTTAAAGATTTCATGTGAAAAAAATCTGCAAGCCACCTAAAAGTCAAAGCTTGTTTAATAATCATCACCACTGCAGGACAGAAACCCCTTTGTGCTTTTGTTAGTTTGTTCATTACAAAATAACTTTATTCATTGCATAAAACTGCAAAGTTATACTAACTTTCTTTCCCCCCATATTACTTCTCTGTCTCATCATTTTCTTTTCGCCCTTCTTCCCTCCTCCTTCTTCCCCAGCTACGTAAGAATAATTCTCAGTTAATTACTATCTTTGTCTTTCCTTTTGCCGAGTGGTTTGAGGCTTTCACAAATTCTTTCAGAAACAAACATCAAAGATCCTCCAAACCACTTTACAATTAGAGAAGAAGCTTAAAATGAGGATCTCTAATTCCGCTTTGAAGACAGAATGTTCAATGAAAGTGTAGTCAGAAAAAAAACAGGAGTTGTTTTGAAAGTTGGAGGGTTTTTCTTTTGAGAAGGAAATAAGTTAATTACACATTACATCTTATTGCCTAAATATTTAATTTGGATGGGAATTGGGATTGAACAACTGGCTTTTTTTTATGTTCCAACTTTTTTATCTTTTGGGTCTTTTCTGTTTAAACATTTAAAGAAGCTGAAAGCAATTTCCTGAACACTGACAGGTCAGTCGTCTGTAACAATGGCCAGAATGTAAAGTCCGACATTAAAAAAGGGAAGCAATCAGCAACAAAACAAATAATAGTAATGGAGTAAGTTTTCCACACGTTATCCACATGCCGATATTTAATTTCTAGCATCACTCACTTATTTATTTTAGCAATTAGACAATATTAGTCATTTGGTAAAAGGTAATGCCTGTTCCTCTCTGTCATGTCCATCTGACTGAGATGGTGAAAATGTTCTTAAGTTCTAGACTGATAATTGAAATGGCGACGTGCTGATATCTGAAATGGGGTGGGAGTTGGGGCTGTGTGTGTGTGTGGTGTGTGTGTGTGTGTGTGTGTGGGGTGGGTGTGAGGGGTGGTGGGGGGCTCACTGAAAGGGATGTGCTTCTGTGTTTACCACCCCATAAAAATCAGCCATTAAATGAAACTCTGAAAACTGCAGGAAATGCTCTAGTTTATAGACCCAGACAAGTTTACTGCAGCATTGTCTCTCGTTGACATAAGTTATATATGTGTATGAGTGCGTAGAGGTAAAACAGAAAAGCAATGTAGGGAAATGACTAAGATTTTACAGTTGATTGGAACTGCAACTCTTACCTTGAAAGTTATTAATAATAAATGAACTTTCCTACTTATACAGGTTCATCATAGGGAGACTTCTGAATTGTATGACTTGTGACCATAAATGAGCCATGGCAGCTGCTGCCACACACAGGAAGTGTGTCTAGTCAAAAGCTAGGATTTTGGTACAACATCCTTACATCAATGCTTGCATATAGGTATTTCATGATGCAGCCAGACCACACACAACCAATGAATTTAGAGGGAAGAGATGGGTGAACAAACAAAGAAACCACTACCTGCTTAATTATAACCAAATAGCACCTGGATGTGAAAATAAAAAAGGAATAAATGTTTATTTTGTCCAAGATTTTGGTTAAAAAGCATCCTGATTCCAAAAGTGAATTCTGTAGCTCCTTATGCTAGCTCATTTTGGTAGCATTTGAGAGTTCATCTGCCTGCTTTCACAGGAAAAGTGGTGTGTCCACCTGGACTGTGCATCCAATGCAACAAAAGAGGTTCAGTAATGGATCTTGAATTGGCATATCTTCCATGCTGGCACTTAATTTCAACACATGACGTGCCACCACAATGTGATGCCCAGTTAAGGATGATTTTTTTTTTTTTTTTTTTGTGAGATCAGGTAAATCACTTCACAGCAACTTGCTCATCTTGCTCCCACACGCTGAAGACAGGCATGTGTTGGCAGTTCTAAATTTGTCACAGGTGTGAGTATGATGCAGCCCACTTCTCATCCAATACCAGCTGGGGCAGACTCCAGCCTCCTCTCCCCATAAACCTCTAGAGGATGTACTTTTGTCACTCAAAAGAAAAAAAAAAAAAAAGAAAAATTGACAATTTGTAGCTTGTTGTCATGTTATCATTTTGTGCCTTCAACTCCATTCATGTAGCAATACACTCCCTTTCAAAAATTACACGTTTAATCCCTGGAGATGAGATTTTTTTTTGAACTCACTTTCACAATACAAAGCAGCCGATTAGGTGCATTACTTACAGCTGCCCCTTATCATTCATCACACTCAAAGTTGTAACCAACCTAGCAGATAAACTGCAGCGATAAGCACTGTCATGGGCATGCTGGAGCCTGCTCAAACTTAATCATAGCCCTGTTGTTAAGTTCTCTGAAGCCAATTATGGTGTTATATAATTGTGCTTGATTGCTTTGAGGCCAATTATGTACATTTGCACACCCACTGCCCTTATTATTCTGTGGTGGCACATGAGGCCCCCTTCTTCTTTGTGGTCAAATACTGTGTGGTCCTAAATGATAACATCAAGCTCCTGTTTCATGGACAAGCTTTATATTCATTTTTTTCCTTGAACTTTTAATGTTTTCTTAGCTTTTTTGCAGACTGACCTGACTTGCAGGAGCCATTGAAAGCCCAATTAGATTACTGTGGGCTCGGCTATCTCAGCAGTCGTATAAAAGTGCTCATTATCTTGTGTGGCCATACAGGAGGTGTCATTACCATCCATTCTAGCTAAGCTGGAAGGATGACAGTGGGCTACAGACTTGGGACTGGGCGTATGAACACTGAGATTCTATTCACAGCTTGCATTTTAAATTAGTTGTCGCTGAACTGATATTTTTTTTTCTAACTTCAAACTGTCTGAATCACTCAAAATTGGACCTGCCACCACATGTAGCCGTCCAGAACGAGGTTTGAAGTCTGCATGTGTTTATTTTACAAACAACAACATTCATTTTTTTTTTTTTTTCAGAAAAATACATTATTTTTTCTCTAAAACTGAGGCTCTTTTCTTTTTAACTCGGTGAAAGAACAGACTTTTTTCATTGCGTTAATAAAGCCATCAGTATGTATGATCGGACACCAGCTGCTTTTAGCTGAACTGAGGAGCTTTGTGCATTTGTTTTGCAGATCTTAATGGAGGTTCTGCAACTGTATGCTTACTCCTGCCAATTTCAGTCAGAAGAGCTCTAAAAACTAATTGCAAGGGGCTGATTTTATGGAAGTAATATGTTCCATAATATCAGCCCCTTGCAATTACACTATTTACACAGAATTCTCAAAAACAAGTCCCATAACTCACTGGATTTTCCATGCTTGACTTGTTTGGATCATGAACAATTTCCCTCTTGCAGTGGCTGAAGTGCAGTAATTAACATTAAATTGTGATATATATCACATTTTTTCACATGTGGTCATTCCAATGTAAATGGGTTGATTTGCCTGATAAGAAAATGATTTAGCTATAATTAAAAGCAGCTCATGATTACGATCATTACTGATTGCACAAAGTTGACATATTCAGAATGTCGGCGTGTGGGCTTTCTTGCATTTGACCTAATAAATGTCTTTATTCTCTCTTTGTTCTTGAAAGAAAAAGAAAGTCTAAGAAAAAAAAAAAAAAAGTCCACTTGCCTTGATTCAAACCTTTGAGTTGCCATGACCGAGATGACTGAGAGTCTACACCAGCATCTAGCAACATTAAGGACCATCAGTGGGACAATTACTAGATGGTAATGAGTGTTAATTTTTGTTAGAGACCAAAGCAATGTCAATTGAAGTAGTTTGGAGTTTAGAACATGTTTGCAAGAACCACTTAATGTCAAAATATATGGCTATTCTAAGCCTCTGACGACACTCAGAAATGTTGCTCCACTGAAGAAGTGTCAGCCTCCAAACAAAATGATAAATGTTAACCTTGTTTCTGTCGAAAATGTACGTAAAAATGTAAAAGTAGGGAAGGTCTCGGTCTCTGTTCTTAGTCCCTGTGCCATTGAGTTGCAAGTGCATACTACTTTTTGAAAAAAAAAAAGTGCATCAATCCATGTTGTTTTGGTCTCTAGCTCATGTTCAAACACCTTACCACCTACTGATAGACCTAATTTTGTTTTCCTCTAATAACTAGATAAGTTCATAAAAAACAATAAAGCACGTTGGCAGCATGTGAGTGTCTGTAATTCAAAGGGAGAGACTGAAATGCTTGTCTTTCAGCATCTTTGCATTTAGACAAACCATTCATGTTATACGTTTCACAGTGTAGGTATCAATACAAAAATAAACGTCAAGTTTAAAGATCTTTGCTAATGGTTAAAGGGGAAACTATTAATGAGAAAGTCATGGGGAGAGGAATTTATGCAGAGGGATGAACAGAACATGTGAGAGAAGAAGAAGGTGAAGAAGAAGAAAACAAAGAAGACATAAATAGCTCTGCTAAAGGATTCTGAGAGAAGTTTCCCGCAGGGATGAGGCTGCTCTACTGTAATATTTAGAGGTACAAGGGGCAGTGGTGTCACCTCTACTAGCTTTTAGACCTCCCTGAATAGAAGTCAAACACTACAAACTCCCTTGGTGCAAAAAAGCCACACAGATATGGAAGAACAGAGCAAAAATAAAGCACCGGTAATAGAATATTTACTGTTTGCTAACACGTTACACATTGGCTGCAGTAGCTTTGAGTCAGTGTTACATCCTACTGACTCCTGTCTAGGCAGCAGCTCATCTTCATCCAGTTCCACTTGGGCAAAATAATTAACTACATAAAAGCCAGTTTCCAAGCTGTGAACCCGGTTTCGCTCTAGAGGACAGTTTTGATTAAAGGCTAAACTTACAAGATTATGAAAAATGCATGCCAAATTTAGTTTAGGGAATGCATGTGTGGGCTTGTATCGATTTGTATATATATATTCATCAGAAGTGAAAGCATAAAGGATTTATTCAAGTTGTTGCAGCTCAAGCTGCTCGTAACAATGAAAATCCATTTGAAAAATGGCACATGTGACATTCTGGATGGAACATGGAGATCAGAAGCTTTAGCTTTTGCCAAATTTGACCAGGATGTGAAAGACTTATTTCATTGTGAATTAGTGAAATATTTTAGCTGTTTTCAGATTTTAGCTTCAAACTAACATTTTAAAAGAAAAAAACAAAAAAAAACAGGCTGCTTTAAGATGATTAGATTAAATGAGAGTTTGTGATTTAATCAATTCTGGTTGAATCGTGAACATGTTTTTATGATGCCAAACACAAACGCACGCCGTCAGAGACCAGGCACCTGTGACTGTTTCAAACATCTTTTCTCAGGATAGCTTCAGTTAAATGTCTGCTAAATCACAGCTAATTGTGCAGCTTAATGCCAGGTTGAGCGTGTTGCTCAGGTTGCCTACAGTTTAATGAAACTGCTTAAATAATTTAAAGGTCATTTGAAGTAGAATATGACAAACACACACTGACAACCATACTCCAAGACAGATTTCATGAACTTTTAAGCCCCTGACCCTTGAGAGCTTTCAGCTCCTTCCCTAATATTTAGAAAGTTCTCTCTCCCTCTCTGTGTGTGCGTGTGTGTGTGTGTGTGTCAGTGTGACAACAGGCCCTTTCATAAAGGTCTTGGCCCTTCATCTACCTTGGGGCCTAGACTGCATGCTGGCTGCCCCTGGAAAGACCTACATCTCTCTTTTTCCCCCTTTTTTTCCCATTTTTTTCTTCCTGTTTCAGTCTCTGCTCCCTTTACTGTCAACACAATTAATTTCAAAAGACTTTATTGGCATGGTCTGACCTACATCTCTCCCCATTTGATGACCTCTTCCTTTTTGTATTTCTCTCTCTCTCTAGCTCTCTCTCTTTTGTTAAATTTTGTTTATATATTTTTTTAACATTTTTCACTGGCATATGCTCAATTTAACCTCAATCCTCCACATTTTAATCTCTCTAAACTCGTTTCTCCTTCTGTCTTTCCTTCACTTTTCTCTCACTTCTGCATGCTCTCATACATATTCTCTTTCTAAAACGATATCCATCACACTTGCACTGATACAGCACACATGCTCCCACAATGGTGCACACAATCTGGTCCCTATAAAGACTTCCAGTGAAATTTACATCTCATGTTAAATGGATGAGATGAGAAGGTGTCCTGTTATACCTTTTGTTGCTGGTTGCCGTGAGATACAACATATTTTCGAATGACTTTTCTATGTGATATCTATCATTCACATCCTTATTTGTTATATATTACACACTTTTGATGTAGTAGTGTTATCTGTTGCCATGGCAATTGACACAATGTAATATGACAAACTGATATGTCTTTTTAAAACCAATTGCAGTACTTTTTTTTGCTGTTGATCTGTTTGCTGCGTGTAAATGTGGACTGGCGAACTGTGCGTGTTCAGAACAAGAGCCCATTTGTATTTGCTTCTCCCTCATGACTCCGAATAGCACTTATATTGCTGATTTGGCGGCAATAACATGCCCTTCGGTTGACATGGAAAACTGAATAAGATCTGTCGTCTCAGACTGCAATTATTCATGTGATGTTTTGAAATAAACAGTGACTTTTTAATGTTCTTCTCCATCCTTTTTGTACAAACAAGCTGAAAGTTTAGAAAGTAGGTTAGAGGGTGTAAAAGTGAAGTCAGGGAATGTTTCAAAGTGTTGCTCAATTACCTTATCATTTGGAAAGCATTTTCTATAAAATAAGTAGGTAAGATGTTTTTCTTCTGATTTCTTCAACAGTCTGCGACTAAACAACTGTGTCTGTGATAAATGCGCTATACAAAACTTTGGCAGTAGACTTTTGACACTTTGGGTATTTTCTTTTCCTTGACAACATTATATAATAGTCCTCTTCATTCAAAAAGCCTCTAACGGGAAGGGTTCTTAGAAATCCTATTTCCAATTTCTCAATGGGAGGACCAATCGGAGAGAAGACTGGGAGTTTTACGGGAGAAAGAGGAGATAGAGGATTTCTTATCCTCCTCGTATGCCAAAAAAGACACAGAATATGTGACTCAGTTCAAATATCCGCAATTTTATGGCATAATATAAACTAAAGCGCCGCCATTATTTAACAGGTGGAATCCAATCTAGGTTGATGAGCTCATCTGGAAACGCTCGACAGTAACTGATTCAGTACCGTTACAACTCATCAGCCAGCAGTAAAGATCAGTCTCAGAATCAGAATCACTTTATTGATCCCTGAGGGGAAAATGCTTTTCGTTACAGCTGCTCCTACACAAATGCTTTGAAATAATTATTACTATGATTACTTTAACAGTATTATGCTAATATTTTGCATGTATTAAGATTACCTCATGGAGTTGCTTTTGGTCGCAATTTTCTGCCCTTAAGACAACAAGGGAATTAAACAGACAGCAGCAGGAGAATGAACTGCTTCTTTAAAGACCCTGGGGACGACTCAGACTAAGGGAAGGATTTTCTCTATTATTTGAAAAAAAAAAACGAAAAAAAAACAACTTGAGTCATTTAAATCTAAAGTCTTCTAAGTCATATTTGTTGGGGTTCCTTTGTAAGGACTGAAATGCTCTACTGTCCTATGACTTTGTAAATTTGCAACTGTGTGATTCCATATTCACTTTGTCAAAGAAATTGGAAGTAAACTTTCTATAAATGAGAGTAAGATAAGAGTTCAAGCAGTGGACACGTACTCTGTGCATGCTCTATACAACAAGGGTCCACTGTCTGAGGTTCTTTTTTTGTGAAGAGAAACTATACACGTAACACTGACACTTCCTTAGAATATAAAATATTGCTTATGATATTCAGTGAATCTAATGGGCATTAAAAACACTTCTACAACAGCCTTCATCCCAACTCCCAGTACTTCTCAAGGAAGGATTCAGGTATATTTGAATGAATTCATGCAATCACTTTGGGCTCGGCTTATTCTTACACTAATGTTTATAGATCTAACAGAGTAGGAATGAGGCGTCTTTGTGGTGCCGCTTCCTGAAGTCATTGTGAGGAAAAGCAACAACGTGACACAAGTGCAGCTCATGTGACAAGTGTTGGATATGCCCTTTGCAAAACAACATGTACAGCCATGTACATGATTTATTGTATACTTTTTTTTTTTTAAATTTCTCTCATTCAGTTTCCATCTCCTTCTCTTCTCCGGCTGTCTTCAAGCAGCCACAGTTCAGTTCCTTTATGACTGAGCCGCTGTTGACTGCTTTGCCATTTCGCTCTGCTGCTCTTTCTCCTTGTTGCTCTCTTGGTCACCTTGAGATTCTGAGAGTCCATTAAGGCTTTCAACTTTTCTGATGCACATAGCTTTCAAAGCTTCTCTGGATGGACATGATTTTCAGTCATGGCTGGCTGCTCTTGTCCCAACATAAAAACATCAACAGATATGTACATAAGCTTTACAACGCTGAAGTTTGTCCATGTTTCAAAAGCATCACTTTGCCTGTCCCCCTGTACCTCCTGTACTGTACTGACTGAATGTGAGAGTGATATTTTGATTAAAATTTCAGACTGTAGCTTTAACACTTGAAATTTAATGTATATATGATAATATCGCTACAATAACTGTTGCACTTGGACTAGTAACCTTTGTAACATACGACACATGCCTTCGATGGCAGAATAATTTTTCCTGGAATTGAGTCTTTTCAGAGCTTTTCGGAACAACAACATGGGTATACATCCAAAAAAATAGATCAGGAACAATAGGAAGTTAAAGTGTGCATGTGTGTGTGTGCATGTGTGTGCGCGTGTGCCTGTGTTTGTGTGTGGTCCTGTCAGCTCCTCAAAGCATCACCAGTAGATTGGTTTGTCATGTTGCTGACTGGGTACTTCAATTTCTATCCAGGGCAAAACCCTTTTTCTCTACAACATACATAATCACAGAGGGTCTTTTTTGTCTTCTGGCTCAAACTGCTGGCCTGGTTTTAAAATAACCATTTGTCAAAGTCACTCTCTGTAAGTGCTATAAGGTTGTAGGGAGGGTTTCTTTCTGCATATTTTGTTTGTTTGTGAGTAAATATCTGTCTTTCACTTCTCATTTTAAATCTCAGACTTGTTTTTGTTGGCAATATGTTTGAGATTTTTTTTATTTATTTTTATGCAAGATGATTTTCAATATACAGTGAATGAATATTTCATTTATATACCTACTGGCCAAAGGGAAAAAAAGGCATTTGAGTCTGATTATTTGTCTGTGTCCCTGTGATAGACTGGTGGACTTCTGCTTTTTACCTGAAGAGAGCTGGGATGGATGAGTTGGTTTAAAACGTTGAAAAAATATACTTAAATTAAATAACAACGGCCAGATACTTAACTTGATGATGATATCCATAGAGCAGATATCAGAACCTTACAGATACTGTACAAGAAGAGACATAACTGTTTGTTTGTTTGTTCGTTTGTTTTTTTTCTGTTTTTGTTCAGTTTGGATTAACAAAATCATTTCTATTTGGTCTTTGCCAAAATAACAAGAAAGAGAACTTTTTATGATATTCACCATTATCAAAGTTTACATGAAGATTATTATGCCTTTAAACAGATAAGATTAAATAGAAAATATTTGAGTTAATTGGAGGTGGATGTGTGTGAGGGGCACGGCTCAAACATAATTTCTAAATTGTTTGACATCATCGGGAAAAATCTAAAGAAATCCAAGATATCAGGAATAGAATTGTGGAACTCCCCGATTTCCAGACACCTGAAGGTGCCACATTCATCTGTTCTGTCAATTATATGTAAATATGAACACCATGAGAATGTCCAGCAGATCATACTGCTCAGGAAGGACACCAGTTCTTTGTCCCAGTAATGAACATGCTTTTGTGTGAAATGTGAAGATGCTCGTCGAGTTAGACGTGATGTTGTGTAATACTGTCAGTCGTCCTACATCATCAGCCGGCATGCTATTAGTGATGCACCGCATTAAATGAACATATATTTATTTCTTTACTCACCTTCCCCTCTTTCATTGATAAAACAGCTTCTTGACTCGACTTAACTTTTGGTCACTACGTGTAGCTCTAAGAAGAAAGTCTGACTTTAACCTGAAAATTCTAAAACATACGACAGGAATTTGGAAACATTAAAAAAAAATAATAATTACTTTTACTACGTCTCAAACCATCTTAAACAGTTACAGAAAAAGAGGACGGATGTGAAGGCAAAGTGAGGTTTCTTAACCGACCCCCCACTACAGCAACCAGCTGGTTTCAACCCTTCATCACCTGCAGGGCGACTAAAGTCAGAGCACACGTTCTGCACTTGTGGCACACTCGAGTGGATCTGTCTTCTCATAGCAGCAGATTGGAGAGATTGTAATCATGGACTTGTGGTTTTACAACTTCACCATTTATTTTACAAGTTCAAATTACTTTTTACAAGTGCATTTTTTTCACAAGTTCAAACTTTTTACAAGTTCAACATCAAAGTTTTTTTTCTGATTTTTTTTTTTCTTTTACAAGTTCTCAAAAAAACTTCTAAGAGATTGTACATTTTAAAATGTATTTATCTAGAGCAGGAGTGATTTAAAAATTGTTTGTAATGGAAAAAAAAAAGTTAACTGGTCAAATTGCCGAATGGGGCCTTGTGTTTACAGTGTCTCCTCCTTGCTCCTCGAAAAGAAAGCAGATTCCTTTGATGGGTGTCTTGAACTCTATAAAACACAGATTAAGACCTTAAAAGTCATGACAAAGAAAAGGAAATGAATACATATACATGTTTGACTGTATGCTCTCTTACAGTGAAAATAAAGTGCAGTCTTGAACAAAAGCATTTGCAGTATTGCTTTATTAGATAATTGTGTGCCATAGGACGACATTAATTCTGTGTTAATTGTTGCTAGAGTTCTGACAGTGGGAACCCTGCAGAGGTTTCCAGTGAGACTCATCAAACAAATTAGTTCTAAATGAACTTAATGAACCTGGAAAGAGATATTGTGAATAAAGATGAAAAAAAAAGCTGTTGAGCCGCATTAACAGCTCAACAGCTAGACTTTAGAGTTATTGGTGAGCAGTCAGGACTGCAGGTCTGTATGATGCTATCAGCCAGCTGCTCCCTTATTATACAAATGGAGCTCTGAACAGGTGGAAGATTTTTAGACTACCATTTACTCTATGTCTCTCAAATATGCAAAGTGTGCATTCTGCATATTTCTACACAGATAAGCAAAATATGCTTTCCACCTAGAAAGAGCCGTGAGATGCATATATGCATATGTGTGCGGGTGGATGCATCTATTTTTTTTCTTTGAAAAGCAATACCATTCTCCTAGAAACAACTCTCTGCATCCTACATGCATATTTCACATCAAAATTAGTATTAGTTATTATTTTTATTCCCTGGTTTCATACACCTTGGTTTGCATTCTCCTTTTTTGTGAAGCTGTATAAGAATTTGTGCATGTGCGCATTTTGGCAGAGATCTATGGCTGTGCACAAACAAGCCTCTGTGTAAATAGCTCATTAGCGGTGCCGTTGGGGACGTATACCCCTGTGCATGTGTGTCTGCGTCTGTGTCTATGTATCTGCTGATTGATGGGGTCACAGCAGGGGGCCAGGCCTACTTACAACCTCCTGCCTCCCTTTTCCCCTCGCTCCTGCTCCTCCCTCCGATCGCTCTCTCCCGTCGTTGTTTAATCTGGCAGCAGAGGCAAAGGAGAACGGTAGCGCGAGTCACCAAGGAACAACGCTCGTCTTCAAAGGGCACTCTCATGCCTCTCTTCCCCTCTCTCGTCACCTTGTCTCTTTGCTTTGCCCACACTCTTTTTGCCTTCCCGCTCATGCAGTTCCTCCTCCTTCTAGTTTTGTCTTCGTTTTAACTTCTCCCGCCTCTCTTGTTTTCCTCAGACACGGCGTACAAGAACAGAGATTCAAGACACCTTGTCAATTTCTGTTTTGTGCTCCCCACTTTTTCCCTGATTGGAACTCATCAGTTATGTGCTATTCCCTTTGTATCTGAACTTATTTGAAATCTAAAATACCACTGGGAATGTCACCAAGGCAAATCCAGCCTCATGTACAGTCTGGGTCTTTATTTGCCACACTTATGTGTTGTTGTTTTTTTTCCTCTGTCTGGATATTCCTTCCTGTTGTTTGATGCCCCACCTCCCCTCCCACTCCTGTATTCTCTTTTCATTTGTGTTTCATGATGTCTTTGAGGTGAACTTGTCAACTCTTGCTTTGCTAACTTCTGTCACAGAGGAAGAATCTAACAACTGTACCTTTGAGCATGAGGAAAGGTGACGTGCATTTCAAGACAAAGAAGGAAAGGATGCACATGGAGACACAGCAATATTGAAGGCAAAACAAAAAAAACATTTTTTTTTGTGATGCATAGCTTCAAATATGACGACAAAAGCAGCTACCATTTAGGCTGTGCATTTATTCTGCTTCATAGTCTTATGTTGTTCTTTTCACACTGTTGTTTTTGTTGTTGTTGCTGTTGTTATTCTTTCGTGGCTGCATATATGTGGTGGGTTAGTGCAAAGATTTACAGAAAAACAAAAACTTTTATATGCAATTTGGTCTTTCTGCAAATTGAAGCTTTCTTGTGCACAGGTGAGAGAGTGGGTGAATGTGTCCTTCAGCCCTCTTGACAGTCTGATTTAACAACTTTTATTGGTATAATTCTGCCAGGGGACTAAAATACTCCGACAGTGAAACACGAAAAGACAGACAAGGACCAAGGACAGTGAATGTGGTGTGTGTCGTTTGATAATTTAATAGTTTTGATGTAGTGTAGTATTGGTGGATGTAAATCAGTGTTTGGTGGATGTGGAATTCATCTCAGAGCTGAAACAGACTTAAAGCAGTGACGTTGACCCATGACACTAACGATTAACGGAAGCATTGACCATGATGAACCTTCTAGCAGGGTCTGTTGTCGTTCTTTTATGGACAAGAGATATTTTTAATTATCAATATTGAGACTCTTCTCTGACTGCAACTACATGTTGATGAAAACACGTTTGAACTGTATTCGTGTAATATTTGAAGTTCCTCAAGCAACTGATTATTTTAATTCTTTTTTCCTGGGTTTTGAAGCTGCACACATTCCATGAGACCATTTATGTGACTCCACAGCTATTTTTTCTGTATTTATTATTTCTAATATCCTGATGTATTATAAATGACCTAAGTCAGGGTGTTGCATGCATGTGTGTGAAGAAAGCAAATTTAAATGTATGGTTACAGACATAAAGAGAGCAGAAAATAAAACAGACAGTGAAAAAAATAAATAAATAAACAGACAGAAAATAACAATAAAAGTGTGAGCCATAATGGAAAGTGAGGGATTAGAAGTGGGTGCATGTGAGGTGAACAGAACAATTAGTGAGGGGTTATTAAGTTTAACAAATTTTATTTTTCATGAGGGTAACTAAATTCAGCTCTGTTGCTGTCCATTGTTACCTATTATATCGCCGTTATCATTTCCACAGTTTTATTTAATGTTACTTTTATTATCAAATCAAAACAGCCATGGTGTTATACTTGGGTCTCGGTACAACTGTCCTTTGATGAAGAGTTTATCAACAATTATATATGTGCATTTATCGTTTTGTCTCTGTTGTTTTATAACAGGATAAAGACCTTCTCAGTGCTCTTCCTTGATTCTATAAATTCTTTGTGTTTATAATGTTCTACTTTAGCAACAGTGGGCCAGCATGGTTTATCACTGTGAGGCCAGAGATGGTGAACTTGAAAAGTGATCTGTTTAAGAGTATCCAGCAGAAACTTTTAATTCCTCTGGGTTTTCAGATTGATTTTTTTGGGATACCTGTGAAGATAATATTATCACGCATACTCCGTGTCTGCGGGTCTAATATTGTTTCCTTCATCATTTGTTGTCTTTAGGACTGAGTCCATTTGTTCACTAAGAGTTTTAACGGTGGTTTGGGATGATTTGTTGGTCTGCTCGTTTTTTCTACATGGCTGTGTGCAAATTTCAAACTTGATTAGTGGTCTTTAATTTCGTTATGCAATGTGACCTAAATAACCAGTTTTTCATTCATAGATTCTAGCACATTAACCAGTATTTCTGTCGTTGGAAGGTTGCTGGTGTCCGTGGACAATGTCTTTTTTGGCTTGTTTAGGTTGGGATCTTGGTGGTCGCAGATGGGATCCTTATTAAATCTGTCGTAATAACTGTCATTTTAGCTTCCAATATCTGATAGACCCTTCTTAAGTGGGTAAATCTCGGCCGAGCAATTTGGAAAGCAGCAAAAAAATGCAAAATTATGTATTTTACATTGCTTGATATTTTTAGTTATTGGGCGCTGTCGTACTTCAAACTTCCCTCTCCGTGCATCGTTGTGAGACTCAGTGTGGCTCAACCATTATCCCCAACACTCTATTGTATGTAACACTCACAACCTTGAATATGCACTGAATGGCCATAAATAATATTTACATAACAGATAATACAGTAATTTGATATCTCTAGTAGTATATTTTCCATAGTTTTAGCCTGGTCCTCACCAGACTCTTGCACTTTGGCTCAATTTCATTTTGCTTCACCACTGCATCTGGGCAGGATAAACTCTATCCTCTTTAGTCCAGCACTGAATAATCCAACGAATCAACGAACAGAAGGCGTGGCCAAGAGCCATAACATAGCCACTGCGCCAAGTCAGAAATTGTAGTCCATTTTATTCGTAGTAAATCAATAATGGTGGACACGCATATATGGGAGGCATTCGCTCTGTTGTGGAGAAGATCTCTGGTATCAGCACAACAAGAGTGCTTGGTCAATTTTCTGAATGGAAATGATGTAGTAGCCCAGAATTGACTATTCTCTGGAGGAGTGTTTACAGCAGAAGTGCCAGGTGACTATACTGGCCCAAATCATACGTCATGGCCAAATGTTGGTCATTGGATTACAGGTAGACCCTCCCACCAGGAACTAAACATTTGCCTATTTGCCATATTTGTGCTCATGAGCATTTTTGTCAGTTTTACAATAGGCTATTCCAAAAGCATTGTGTGTGCACGTGCTTGTGCTCTGTAGGAAGTGTGCTATTTTACATTTGTGTGTTTAGTGCTCAAATGAGAATGAGAATGGTTGGTGGATTGTATTGTGTGGAGTGAAGGACTACATAAAGACCACCGCCATAGCTGATGGACACGCATATACACACACAGAGACACACACACTCTGAAAAACCACTAAAACACTTGACCTCTCACCTCACCTCCTCCTGAGTCAAGTCATTTTATTGGCTCTCTATCCTTTCGCCCCGGCCAGTCCAAACAAACGGGCTCTTTGTTTATGGACTCAGCCTTTGTTACTGTGTCCATCCACAGCAGGCTGGTATGGCCTCTGAGTGAGACTGAGTGCAAGTGTGTATGCATGTCATGCATGTTTCTGTGTGACGGTGTGTGTGTGTGCGTGTGGCAGTGTGTGTTTATGTTGGTTTTCCTGACAAAGAGAAAGTGGCTTTTGATTGTCTTCCTGTGCTAATGTTAAACAAAAGCTTAACTAAAGCCAGTGGCGGTGAGGCAGAGCATGACTGACTTACAGAAAGACACTGAACAACAGTTGGAGACAGGTGGACCATCAAACCAGGAGGCAGACAGGCAGGCAACAGTCAAACATCCAGACAGCCAGTAAGACAGAGAAGCAGGGGAGTAAACACAGCAAGAATGTGTGTTTGTATTGGAGATTTACAAGCGGATAACCTTTGGTAAACACTCTTCTTTCTTTAGAGTTGGGGAAAAAAAAGTAATAAGAAGACAGATCTGTGCTAGAGAGGGGGTGGGGGTGGGGGTGGCGGGCTGGAGGTCATCACAAGAATGGATATGAACTTTAATGAGAGATGCAAAAAGGAATTCAGAATAGAATAGAATAGAATAGAATAGAATAGAATAGAATCCTTCATTTGTTGAATTGGGGGCTCTTCAACCAGAAGGTTATGGACTGATCCCTACTCCCACCACATGCCAAAAAGTCCTTGGGCAGAACACTGAAATCCACATTTCCCACATAGCCAAACCCCAGCTTCTAAGGGGTCATGAGCAAGTGTTCTCATCATCCCAAGCGGATAAATGGGAGGGTTGTGTCATCTGATGTCAATCATTATGAGTAACATGACGATCCACTGTGGTGACCTCTAAAGGGAAAAAGCCAAAAGGAGTTGTCTTTCTTCATTTAGCTATAAAATATATAATAGATTCATTGTAACACAACAGTAGAGAACAGTGGTGTGATTGTAGGTTTTGTGCACACTTACATGAATGTAAGGATAGATCTTGCACAGACACATTCGCTTTTGTCAAAGGTTCCAGATTCTTGTTGAGGTATTTTAGTTTGCATCAATAAAGTATATAAAACCATAATGTCAGTAATAACATTTTAAACTCATGACTGTGTATGAAAACAATCTCATATGTGTGCTTGTGTGTATTTGTAAAGGGAAAAACAACATTCTCCGAACACAACTAATGTAACTTCAGGTGATTATCCTGGGAAACTAATAAAATGGAAAAGATAATTTGATGAATGAGAGAAAATGAGAGAGAGAGAGAGGGTTGTAGTTCTGTAAAGGATGAAAGGAAGGAAGAGATGGGATCTAAATTTACCCTGTTCTTATGAGGAGAACAGTGCATGCAGAGTGCAGATCAAGGCTGCATGTTCACACTGGGACTTTTCATTCTGAAATCAAGGAAGATGGAATTATTTGTTTTTAAATTTAAATTGAACATGCAGGCATGAAAAAAACAGCATGTCAGTTTTATAGTTATTATTGAAAGAAATTCAGTAACAAAACAACTGTGATACAATGATGTATTTTTATAGTATGTAATAGTACATTATACTATGAATGTAATAATGTGACTCATTGTTTTATTTGAGTAATTTTTGCAATAAATATAATGCATGTACTTAAAGTTCAACTCACCACCTATATTAGCATTCTGTCACATACTGACACTCACACAAGAGTGCTCATCCTTTTTCGGCACACAGGGATCTACATGTGGGAATCAGAACTTCTCCATCTGTAACAGCATGTGACACACTGACTGTATTAGTAGCTTTACAAGGAAGTGAAGGATAATAACCTGACTTTCAGACTCTTGTCTTTCACTTCTTTTACTTGACTTTATTAATACAATCACTTTGTTAAATGTAGGCATTCAAATGTAATTAATAACACAGAGATTCAGACATGCAAATATTTGCAAGATGGAAGCTGAGTCGTTACAAAACAAGTAGATGATTTAATATAAGAAACAAAAATCATATATGCGTGACTGAATTATATTTTGAAATAATTATTCTGCTCTTTCCTGTTTTCATACATGCCTTTTAAAAAATACATATTTGTTGTGAACAACAGGGAAATCCTGCTGTGCTGAATAGATAATGTTTGCTGTTTTTTTTGTTTTTTAGCTCATCAGGTCACCCTGGTGGTGGTTTATTCATTTTTTCTGTCATTCTTCACTTCAGCAAAGCACAGTGCAATATGTCTGCTGTGTAGTGAATACCTCATAGACAATCAATAAGGCTTTAATTCATCGCTCAGAGATAATTTCATGCTCTCAGAAGCCCATTGGTTTTATTAATACATCTATTAGGGCATTGGGCAATGAACGAAATATTACTCAGCCACAGAGGGAGAGGAAGAAGGAAAGAAAATGCATAGTGAAGTGAGTGCCATGACAAGGGCTATCTTGGCATGCTAAATGAGAGTTTAAACTGTTAATCATCTTGGTTAGCTTCCCTCTCAGATGAGGTCCAGCACTCTAATGGCTAATAAGCCCCTAAAACAGTATGCGCTGCCAGAAGAAACAGGCAGATCAGCAGCAGACCTAAGAATAAGCTCTCCTTTCGTTTGCATTTGTGTCACACGTATCTGGCAGCACCTCTTCCACTGATGGTCATGACTTGATGCTGTATGTTTGGCGATGAAGAGGAAAGGTTCAAAAAAATTAAAATATAGAAAGAGGGGGAAAAAAGAGAAATATATAAAGGACACAACAGGGAGCACATGCACAAAAAACCTTTTACCAGAGAAACAGAAAGATCTTGATGGAAAGTGTTTTGAGAAGAACAGACAAGAGCAATAATGAATGAAAAATGCCCTGATGATTGATGAGTCATCTCCCACAGGAGATAATGGCAGCTATCACTCTTTTGACTCGTGCCTCCATTCTCTTTCTTGTTCCTCTGTCCTGTGATTGGCTCACTTCCCTGTATCTAAATGCAGTCACCGTGTAAAAATGGCTGTCTTGTCACCAAGGTTTCTTTTTTTTGTTTTTTTTCTTTTGGGAAAAGTTTGAAAATGGTGGTCAGCGTGGTGAGCTCTGTTTTTGGATCTCGGCAGCAAGTTATTTATGCGGATAGCTCAGACAGCCCTGTGTTACGTGGCTTGAAATGAGAGTGGTGAGAAGGAAAGAAACCAGAGAACGGTCGCATATATATATATATATATATATATTTGAGGAACTTTGCAGTACAGTAAAGTCAAGTTTTGTGTCAGTGTGTGTCAAAGAGAAATCAGACACCTGGGATGTCGCTTACAAAAGATGGTATCTTTAAATATAATACCCTTTGAGAGAATTGTTGAAGACAGTATCCTTTAGGACAGAATTTTCATTTGTATAAATCACATAAGAGCATCTGAACATAGTGGGTCTTGGGGAACAATTTCTTAAGGACAGATGAGACCAAACAGTCTTGCAGCAGAAGCACCTCATGCCCACTGTCAAACATGGTGATAAAGGGGTCATGATCAGGGGTTGCTTTGCTGCCACAGGACCTTGGCACCTTGCAGTCATTGAATTGATGAGGAAGTCTTCTGTATGCTGGAAGCAAATGTGAGGCCATCTGTCCGACAGATGAAAGCGTTGTCGCAATCGGGTCATGCAACGGAACACTGATCCCAAGCATGTCAACAAATCTTCATTAGACTGCTGAAAAAGAGAAAAATCAAGTCAAAATGCAGACTTTAACCTGACTTAAATGCTGTGGTGGAACTTTGAGCTGCGTGTAAGTAAATGGACTAAAACATCAATGTTTCAGTGAAGAATGGGCCACATTTCATCAACAAAAATGTCACAGACTTATAAAGTCATCCAGGAACTAACAATTTCATGTTAGTGCTATGAAATGTTGATTTATTTATAGTATGTTTAATAATATGGGCACTATATAATATATTAGTATTGTCTATGTATGTTTAATAATGAGGGTACTTAGAATTGCGTGTTTGTTTCTTTCTTTTTTTTGTTTGAATAAATAAACAAAAAAAAGTTATTTTGTTGTTCATCTGAGCCTGTTTAAGTCTCACTTTGAACCTATGATTTCTTTTAATGTTTTTACACTAAAAAACAAAAGGGTTAAAAGAGGAGGTAGTCATTTTGCCATGACTGAATAAGATGTGTGCGGCACACGTGACGTGAGGATTTTCCTCCCAACGCATTTTACTTGGATAAAGTCGAAGTGTGGGTGCGTGGTGTTGAAAGGTTCAGTGGTCTCTTGTCAGAGGTCTTTGATTGATGTTGTGTGAGGGTCAACTGAGTTACAGTGATAATGAAAGAAACAGGCCACCTAGTGTGTGCGTGTACGTGTTCGCATGTGTGTCAGCCCTGACCTGTGGGAGACAGAGCGAACTTGGCAACAGGGGGTCTTCCATACCATAACGAAGCCGCGCACCTGGCTTCCATTACACGCCAGCTTGGTCGCAGTCACACACACGCACAAAGACAGTCAAACTTTGTGTGTCACTTTTAGCTCATCGTAGTGCGCAGTGTGCAGTTGGAGCCATCAGACTCCTTAATATAAGCACTTTCCCACTTGCTTTTAGGCTAGTTGAACACTAACAATACACACACACACACACACACACATGCTCTGACATAGGTTGAATGGGCACTCACTACCAGAGCCTCACATCCAAGCCTTTACAAAGTTACAGAACATTTTAACCCCAGACAGTGAGCTTTTTAGTCTTCATCATATCAAAGCAGACACACAAAAACACACACAGAAACACTCAGGAAGAAACTTTATTGATCAGTGCTGGCGGATAGCTTCAATGACGACATGTTATGCTTTTTATTAATAAATAAATAAACACCTGACCACAACCAGAGACCACAACCATAGATCACAACCTCAGACCACAACCAGAGACCACAAGCTCAGACCACAACCAGAGACCACAACCAGAGATCACAACCTCAGACCACAACCAGAGACCACAAGCTCAGACCACAA
>JBAMYA010000024.1:6477823-6504655 GCA_037176975.1 Arrhamphus sclerolepis | reverse complement strand
ATCGTTCTTTTTTTTTCAACAAACTCTGAAAACAGCTGTCACAATGCGTGTTTACTGTCAAATATCTCCTTTTTTTGTATTCTGCCCTCCAGTGCACATTTTGTTGCAGTCAAAAATGTGCACTGCACCGTCTGTATCCCTCTTCACTGTTTGATATAACTGGACGTCATGTCCTTTGTATCTTGAGCACTGCTAAAGCAAAATTCCTATTCACTTTGAGTGATAAAGCAGCGCACTGTTGAATCTTGTTAGATGGCAGTGGCTGAGAGATACAGTTTTCTGATTCCCAGAGAAATGGCTTTGGACAGGAACAGTGGTTCTCGATCTCCAATTCCCCTCAGGGTGCGTTAAGTTTTTGTTCCAGCTTATCCCTCCATCTAGTCGACTCAATTGTGCTGTTCAGTGAACAGTGAAATGGACTTAGCAGCTCCTCAGTACTGTCAGGTGTGTTTGTTCTCTGAAATAAATGAACAGATGGCCCTAAAACCAGCAAAGGGCTCTTGCAAGCTAGAGGTGTATGTGTGTTTGTGTCCCTGATCATGCATGCATGAAAATCTTGTGCTTGTGGACATTTGTGTGTGTGGCGTTCCCATGACTGTTGTTAGCGTTTGCATATGTCTGAATGTAGTCTGTATTTAGGCCAGCGTAGAATGCACTTTGGCAGTCTGGAACCTGACTAAGTTATAAGTTGCAAACTGTAAAAATCGGCAAGGAAGAAGAAAAGTAAAGCTGGGGATTAAACTATAGGGATGAAAAAAGTTATAAAACAATTTTTGGAACATTTTGGCTGAAAAATATATATTTAGAGAAACAGCAGGAGAAGGAAAAAGGTTTATGTGTAAAGAAAAGGAGGCAGAAAATATACTGTAGAAGAAAATATGAAAAGGAGTGGAGTCCTTGGCACTGATAAAGAAGGGATGATGTTATTAAGAGAATGAAAGAAAATGACAGTCAAGAAGCAAGGTGAAAGAATGAAGAAAGCTTGGCATGATTTAAATTTCCGCAGTGAATCAGGGAGAAAAAAGACAGAGGTGGATGCAAGAATAAGGTGGTTAGATATGACATCATTACAGAGGGAGGCGTATGAGCATTAGACAAAGAAAAAAAAGTCATAAAAGGAAGACGGAGGATAGGGTTTAAAAATGAGAAGGGGATGAGGAAGTCAGGGCAGATGATACAAAGGACATCATCCGGATGAGGTGCACGACTGAGGATGATTATAGGAAAGATGAGTTGCTGAGTTTCTAATTCAGACTCGGTTCACAATCAGAGGACACGTTTCTATGAAAATAAGGTGGGTGGGAAATGTAAAAAAAAAAAAGAGAGAGAGAGAGAGACTGAATCACAGATGAAGGCAGTTGATGTGAGGACAGGCAGAAGGTTTGGAGAAACCCTTGACATGGAGAGTAAGTGACCCAAACTAAAGTTTAATTAGCATATGGAAATTACAGCTGCCGCTCGCTTCCTTCCTCCTCCATTCATTACTCACCTACTCATCCTCTTTTCCTTGGGTTCCTGATTTTGTCTCGTCCCCTCTCAATCCTATTCACTCTGTCAATTCTCCCCTGTTTACATTCCCCTTTATTTACATTTTTTTGGTTGTTATCCTTTGACTTTGTCCCCGAAACCTCTTTTTCTCATCGCATCCCTGCCTGATTCCTCATTCCTTCCTCTGTGAATCTGCCTTTTATCATCTGCTTTACTTGCAGATAATGTTGGGATTTTACTAAACAACTGTTGACGGTATTATGGCACATTCACTATGATATAACAAAACCAGTTATGCTTAGAGGCAAAAACGCCTCGAGTCAACTCAGAATAAAGGCTTGGGGTTTGCCTTTAAATTCAGTCAACACAGCAGCAAACTCCACTTTTCGGAGAGAGAATGGGTTCTCTGAGCCGTAATACCAATTCAAAAGTAATATCTATTAGAATATCATTGTTTCCACATGACAATCCACAAATCTTGATGTGGTTTTAAGCACTGTGTGGCCATATTGTGGTTTTACGTTCAGCAAGCTGCATTTATAGAAGCCGGATTAAAATGCACTGCTGAGTGGTTTAATTGCAGCAAAATAAGAAAACGCACAGCCAAAGGCATGGGTGAAATTGGGCAAGAGCTTGATACATATGCTTTGTCATCATAGGAGGTTAAACTTTGCACATCTTCAACAATTAGATTGATATTATTCCCTTTAGAGATGATTAGGAGGGTGTACTTGAAAGATCTTTATTTTTTTTATTATCAGCTTTGCACTCTATGACATCTATCTGGACTTATTTAGACTACACTTTGGTGTATGAAACATCTTTATATAAACACTTAATCATAATAATGGAGATGTCAGAATTGATCATCTATGCACATTCATGCAGTGCTTCAATCACAATGCTTCAATCACAACCCTGGAAGCGTCGAGTCTCCTCACATCAATCCAGTTTAATTGCTGGCCAACGACACATGTTAGCATTTATTGTACTCAGTGATTGGAACTCCTTTTAATTTCATTATTATTGTTTTTTTTTTGTTTTTTTTATGACAATGTTATTGCAGCTGTACCAAAAATCTTATATCAAATCTCATTCCATGCACCTCATCAACTGTTAAGTTTGGGCATACGCATCAACAGTTAAAAACAAAAAAAAAAAAGTTCACACTGGTTCATTTATAGTGGAGTTATCCACACGGCCAAACTGATTGGGACTCTGTGATTGCACTCATGGAGTTATTTGTCCTGCATTTTGGATCAACTGCAGTCAAGCTTCCCCTGCATCAGCATCTAGATGGTTTATAGTCTTTGTACATGAAGCATTGCAGAGGCGGGGATAACAGTAATTCTTCTGAAAGCAACCATCTATGTGGATGTTCTCCTCATTGTCTGCTTTCTGTGGTGTTTTTTTGGTTCCTTTTTTTCCCCCAAGTGGTAGAATTGATACAAGCACATGTGTAGCTGAGACACCCAATCAAAGAAGTTAAAACGTTTTTTGGACTCCAGGCGATTGAATACAAATGACATTTACTTCACCCAGGTTTTGTGCAGAGGTGGATGGGGAAATCATGAGTCCAATTTAAATCTTTCTCAGCTGTCTGTTGTACTCCTCCTGCTCTTAAATGCATGCCATCCACTTTCAAATCAATCCTTGCATCACATGAAGACTATGTTTCAAGTGATGTGCACTTTGCGAATGCAATCCACTTCAACAGCATTTAATTTTGTTGGTTCGGCACATTAAAGGTCCAACTGTGTTTTACAGATGTATTGTTGTACTTGTAAAACGCTGTTTGTTAATTTATTTTGAATTCACGTTTGTGTATAAGCCCTTACAGCACAATGTACTCAACGGTTGTACCAACAACGGCAAACTTCTAGGCCACAGGCAACGGCCGTGTCACTCTAATATCGCCCTGTTCACTTTTCAAGGATGGACAGTTTTAATATAGCCTTATTTCAGTTTGGGAAGCCATATTGCGGCTATTTAACACCAGTGACTTGTTCACTCGCTAGAAGGCCTCAAGGTATTAAAATTATGTTCTTTGCAAACGCTTTTGCAGTAAAACCAAAACTAAAATTTGGTTGAGGTGATGGAAAACAACAAAAACTGCAGCTGAATAAAGGCCACCTTTATGAGTCACAGCCAAAATCTTGGTAAATATAATGAAACATATATGAAGAATATTTTTATTGGAGCTTGCGGCCTTCATCTCCCACAAGTGTGCCTCAGTGTTGTTAATGCCCATCTTTGTTCAATAAACTCTCGCTCAATTCTGGGCTGCTTGTTTAACAGCATCTCTCTTTCCATCTGATCAGACATCAAACGTGAGTGAAAGCCCCCCAGTTTTTTTTTTTTTTCTTCATACAAAAATCCTTAACAAGGTGAAAAAGCAGGGGAGGGCTCTCAGTAAAAGACTTTGTTTGATGTTTGCGTACTTCAGTTTGTGAGAATGCAAACTTAAGTTTCACAATAAGCCAAATGTCTGCGAGGATTGATGTGTTAATGTGATCACAGATCACTGTTGTAGCTGAACACATACAATATGTTTATGATGTTTTGCATGTTTTTATCCTCTGTTATGCTTGATCCTTTCATTATTCCTAGCAAAGACGGCGTATAGAAACTATTCCAAGTACAGTTAACAGTATATTTCATTAGAGTGTTGATCTGTCATCTTAGTTTCTGTTCAGCTTGAAGCAGCATGAAAAATTGTGCTTTTACTCGTGTTGGTGGATGCAACATAAATAATAGAGATTTTCGTCAAGCAGTTCAACTTCTTTTTGAAAGAATTTATTCCAAACAAAGCTCTTTAATTATGTTTACTCTCTAACCTTTTGTATTCTTTTTAACAATGTTTAATTGAGATGACCTATTGCTGTTCAACTCCTGTCTTTTGTCAGTTCGATAGACTTCACAAATTGATGAATGCTTCATACTTACGACACAAGTGCAGCATTCTTTTCCAAAGCATTTGCTGACAGCTGAGTTGTGTTCATTACAGAATTATAATAATCCAAACAGAACCAGTCAGTATTTATTTTGTTCTTTTTCATTAAACCGTAAGACAATTTTGCAGCCTAAATTACATTTTGAATATCCACTTGACATGAATAGACTTTTTTTGTTTCCCATTTGACAGACTTGACTTCTAAAATGGGGGGAGGGTGTTTTGTTTCTTTTATTACAGTAAACAGCTTCTTTTTCGCTGCCTTATTCCTCTGTGTAAGTCAGTGTTACGCTGAAACATTCGAGATGCAGCAGCGATTTTGTCATATTGGATTTATTTAGATGCTGTGACTTTGTTGTTAGCTGTGTACAATTTGTTCATCTCTTTTTGTCAGCATATGTCACACTTTTCACAGACATTACAGTGACTTGTTCATCCTTTGAATGCCCCAGTTTGCTTTATGCTCATGACTTTTCACCAAAATCATTTTTTTTGTGTGCTACATGACATCCTGAAAGTTTAATGAGGTAGCAGCATAAGTAGGAACTAGTGGCCTTCTGATTATTTTCAAATAATGATTTTTGCATTTATCATTTCAAATATTTTCTCTTATTAAGACAAAGAACAATCACAGGGAGTCCCATGCCTCTTAAGCTGATGACTGAGTTCTTTGTCTATAATCTGTCAACACACCATCTGACCTAAACAGCCTCCTCCTGACACCATGAGATGTTGCAAACTTTATATGTTTTCTCATATAGTGTTACCTGGGGATAATAATCCAACAAAAACATAATGAACAGTCACAGTTGTGGGAAACATGTCATAACAGTTGACCTGTGACTGTGGGTCATTTCAGCAAAGACACAGCTGCAGGGGGCCTTGAAGTTGCTCGAGTCGCAGGGTCAGCTGCTGGTGTAAGCCTGCCAATTGGCAGCTTATTTTTTAAAAGTCGTTATTCTCCCTTTTGCCATTTATGTGTCACCACTTTTAAATTCCTCTTTGCCACAGGAAGCATCAACTTCCAGGCTAGCAGACTATACTGCAAACTTTGTTTATTGTGTGCAAGCATGACATCACAACCCAAATCTCTGTCAAAGACAGGCATGAACTTATACTTTTCCACACCCAACTTCATCAGCTGAGTCAGAACTAAACTGACTCTATGGAAAGGAATCCTCACGTTAACGTAACATCAACCCCCTTTTTAGCATTCAGCATAACATTGTTCTCTGATGAAAGGTTTTTTTTGCAAATCTGTTAAGAGTTTATTAATCTCTGAACAGATAGTAAAACATAGGTTCCCAGTATCCAGTCTGTGCAAATGCATCACACACAGACTCAGACAGAAGTTGGGTGTCCTCTCTCTGTGACACTGGAGCAAAATAAGTAATTCTACACCAAAGGCTGATATCCTGCATCGTGCAGGTGTGACAGGTGTCAGAGGCTGCTCTCAGGATCTCAGCAGGCCACTGCAACATAAAAATGAGAGACTGATTAGCAGAGCAGCAGCTGTGCCAATCGGTTCCACCTGACACTAGGCCTTTTACTATGATTCCTCACTGGAAATAAACACATTTGCTGGCTGGAAGAGGCGACATCTCAGAACAGCCATGATCGGATTGAACTACCAAAGTGAAGTAAAATTACCAGTGATTATTTGCAGATCAACGTCCAACATCTCCGACTTGAGGCCAGTGTGATTTTGCATTGAAATGACCCTGTTGTGTTTGTTGTGTTTGTGGATGTATACTGCTTGCACCTTTGGATCTGAGTGGGACTTTTAGCAGATGTGTTATACCTTCTGACACGTGATGCGCAGACTCTAGGTGTTCTGTTGATAATGGTGTGGAACCAGTGTTCCCTGTACCAGGTCTGTTCTCCTCTTGCATCTTTTTCCTTTTGGCCTTGTTTGGAGGTGTTGATCCCCTGTGATCACTGTCTTCTCCAGTAATACCAAACTCTGAATCTGTCTGTTTCCCTCATCGTCATTGAGGAATCTTCCAATAGTTCCGTTTTGAGAAGTCTTGCTGTTTATTTCTCATCTGCTCCTCTTTGTCTCCTCTCTGTTTTGCATATTTGTCAAAAGACCAAAGTGGATTCAGTAATAGAAATGGTCCAATGACAGAAAACATGAAAGAGACGGAGCAAGAGGAGGAGAAGAAGTCATAACCTGCACACTGATCCAGTACAGTATGTGATGTAATGTAATCAATTACCCTGCTCCATGAGAAAGCAGAAGAAAAACCTGATCTGAATTGTATTGATTTCCTCAGTTTCTCTTAAAACAGTGACAGCAGGACCTTCAGAGTCACTTTACAGAAACTGAAGATCCAAGAAGTATTTTTTCCTCAAATGACTTTATTCCGGTTAAAGGAAAAGAGCAGTAGACATGAACACGGCAGCTCCAGAAGCAGCTTTCTCAAAAGTAAAGTCTTATAATAACAACAATAATAATAAGATGACGATGAAGAAGCTGAAGAAGATGAAGAAGATTAGGTTTACAGGTCACATGTAGAGAGCTTGCATTAACAGTTAAAAAGAAAAAAAGGGTTTTAAAAGAAAATCAAACAGCATACATATACTGTTTCAGTGTTTTGCAGCACAACTGTATAGGATTACAGTATATAGTGGCTTAATGATGTTTTTGCCAGAGAGTGCAGGCTTTCTGTGTGTGTGAGATTCAAATTCTGCTGCAGTGTTCTGTGTGGTAGTGTATATGAATTTAGAGTTTCCATCTATCTACTGCAAAAGAGAGAACAGAACAGAAACCCAGTGTAGTTTTTTAAGGGCTTGTTCAATGTGCTCTTCTTTCTTGGTGTCTGTTAGAACTGATTTTTGGACAAGCTGATCATTCTTTATTGTCTATTAGAACACCATTAGAAGATGTTATACTATTATATTATAGTATATCACCAACTACTCGATTTCAGTACCCTCTGAATACATACAAGTTTCTTTTTCTTGTTCAGATAAGTGGCAGTTCTAATTGTCCTGAATATATCTGGCTTTGAGTGCATAGCTCAGGATCATGATTCCAGGCCAGTACACATTTTTCAGTAACTATAGCGTAGTCACTCATCGGCTTAGAAACATTGACGTCACCTGTGAACAGAATTAGAGAAATAAATTCTTTAACTAATATTAATGGGGGGGTTCCATGGCGTACTGGCTAGAGAACTGGGCTGGCAACCAGAGGGTCACCAGCTCAATCCCCAACCGGTACCAATGATGTGGGCGGGGGGAGTGCCCGAACAAGTACCTCCCCACATCCACATCCATGGATGAGGTGCACCCGAAACCCCCACCTGCTCCCCAGGCCGCCCTGGGTCAAGCAGCCCAGATGGGTCAAATACAGAGAAAGAATTTCTCCATGGGGATAAATAATAGTATATCCAAAAAAGTAATAATAATTACATATGTTTGCTGCAGTTCCTACACTTACTCACATCAGCTCTGCATTAACTTTGGAGTGAAACATACAGATAAGTCTATTATTAGGCTGGCACATCGCTAAGAGTGTAAAGTTCATTATTTATTCATCTTTTTGTGTCTGCATATTTGTGGTTGGTTAGTTCCAAGATTGCTTTTTCTTTTTCATGCAATTTGAACTTGAAGCAAATTTGAGATTTCCTGTGCATAGGTGAGAGGGAGGGTGAATGTGTCCTTCAGACAAACTTTATGGGTACGTGATTCTGTCAGAGGACTAAAATATGAGTGTATGCTTGTTGTGTGGTGACGTTGTGAGATTGGCTAGCCCCCACCCACCCCACCCCACACCCCACAGTGCAAGTCAGAGCTGAAACAATCCAGCATTGACACATAAAGCAAAGCTTTTGATCCACAACACTTGTTTAGCTTCAACTGGTGACCACAACCAGTACTCCAGGCTGAATCACAGTTGGTACTGGTGTGTTGGGTCAGTGTCAGACAGCAGACCTCCACCAGTGCTCTGGATTCCCTTTCCAACTCATCATGGACCATCTAGCTCATGTTGTCCTGATGGACCACCACTCCCCCAACGCAACAGAATGCGGACCGGCCCAGAATCCAGGGAGGGTACCAGCCAGTGGGGCCACAACATACATGCAGCACCAAGGGCACAGCATGGGGGCGAGAGAGGGCCCCAGTCCCTGCGCCCACACTGGTAGTTCCTCAATCCACACCTTCCTGACCTTGGTACAACACAGCAGCCATGGCAGGGAACCACCACCCCCACCAAGAGTCCATTTAAACAACATATCAACCAGCTCTCCTCTTGGATGTCCTGCTTACATTACAGTGTTGAAACGTATGTATTTCCCAAAAGCTGTGACCTGCTGGGTAGATGCAAACTGCCACCCATTTCTGTAAATATTTTTTGTCTTAACATAAAGAGTAACATTGGACAGAAATAGCATTGATAAGGAACAGTTGTAGCGTGACAGATCTGAACAGTCATCTGAAAGAACATTGTACTGAGTCAGTGGATGCTGATGCAGCCAAGAACAACATGAAAAGGAAAAAGATAAAATAAAATAAAATAATAGACGTCAAATATTTTTAAGTGATGATTTTAGTGACAGTATATTGTATATACAATATATTAAATATGAAAACAGCCTTTTGTTACCAACTGTGTACCATATTTGTACATCAAAGTAAAGAACAAAGTCAAATGACTATGATGTGCATGTTTCCCTGTATTATGAAGTGTATATATCTGTTTGAAGGAACTTAACCAATGCCTCATTAAAATAAATAGATTGTTTTCAGTTACTATTAAATAAGTAATAAATGAGTAATTGTATCAGGCAGCATTAAACTGAATTACATCACGGATCATATCAAATTATGGTATCAATTCTCTGCTTATCCAGAATAGATGTGGATGTGCGTAGAACATTCCCCTATTAAGCATGGTAGTAGTAGCAGTTTAAGTAAAATTGGCTTGAAGTAAACATGTATATAAACATGTGGATAAACAATTTATATAAAACATTCATATGATTTGAACTAGAACCAAAGAAAATCCCCTCCTCTCTGCCCATCTATGAAACAATATCCTATTGTCTGTGCCGATGACAGCGCTGAAATCCACTGAAACAGCCCAACTGCTATTTAGTCAGATTATCGTCAGTCAAATCCAGCGGTGAGGATTGATCTTGTCATTTAAATTCAAACTACATTTTGTAACTGCTAAATTGTTTTCCAAATTGTGTTCAGATGCAATTCATTTTCAGAAGTGACTATGTGCAATAATAAAAGAGGGTTTGTTTTTGTTTTGTTTTTCAAGCAGTTTGTTATTGAAGTTTTGAAGTGAAAAATCGTAGCAAATGGCAGATGGGCAGAGATTCTCACAATGCTGACCACGGATCATAAAACAGAGTCTCGGCTGCTGTCAAGTTTAGGAATCGCTGAACGTATTGTCATATCAACTTCTTAATGTTCCTCTAACATAAATTTAATTGATCTAGGATTAATTTACATTCTCCAAGATGTATTATTTTGTTATTTAATAGAGAAGGAATTGAATTTCAAAGTAAGAGGGTTGGAAGAACATAGTAGATGCCGATCATGTCTGGGATTTAAAACTGTGTTGTGCATAGGTTTGCTGGTTTGTTAATATGTCACATTACCATGCAGGACATCGATCTAGTCTTGTCTTCGTTCTCAGCACCATATTTTGCAGCGCCTCCTTGTTCAGCTGGTCAGAGATGCATACACATTCACCCATGTGTGTACCCAGCCCCAACTCTCATTATAATATATAATACGGCCATTATCATATTCCTAATTTGGAGCCAAATGGTGAAAGACACAAAAGGGATGGTGAGGATGCAGAGCAACATTCCATGGAAGGGTCATAAATCTTCTGTCCTCATTGTCCCCCACTCACCCCCTTCCCAACACACACAAACACGTGCAGGCTTGTCTGTCAGATGTGCTGTGCTGTAATTAGGTCTTTCAGGTTATGATAATGTTTGTGCTGTTTTGCGGTTCATCTGCTCACTGAGGCACAGAATGCTATTATTCATACCAGTCTAAATCGCATACTGATTCTGGTACTGTCTCTCTGTGTATGTGTGTGTGAGAGTCTCTGCTTGCTTCATTTGATGCTGCATTTTTGTGTTTGTGTGTGTGAAAAAGATGGGATGGAGGGCGAAACAAACTGCTACACCTCACACACTTACATTTCTGTTGGAATTATATAAATAATAATAACATAGACATGTTTTGTTTATTTAGCAAGAAATCCCCTTTAACTCCATGACAATCTGTCAAGCCTCACACATGTTTGCATTTTCCCTGCCTTAGTGTCCTTGAGCAAGATGGTGAATCGTTTGAAGCCCCAGGAGTGGTGCTGTATAGTTAATGACGGGCTCTTGATCTCACTCCTTACAGAGGCAGGAAAGAGGTGAATTTCCCCTCAAATATCAAGGTGAAATATCTCACATTGCTGCGTGTGGTTAATGCTTTGTCATCACCTTTCATCCAAGACTAGAAAAATACATAAATTTCCTTTTTATTCAGCTGACTGGCGCTGTCTGCTTATAACCTGACTGCATACTTGTCCGTGCGTACATACAGTCAGGTCGTGACCTTTTGATGAAACTGTGTTAGCATAACTGTGTTAGCATGTACATCACACCAGACATTTATACACAGTTTTTCATGCTGAATGAAGAGAATTACATGTAACAAAGAAAGAAAAAAGTAAGAAATTTTTATCTGAAATAGTAATCATTAAATTCTTATGTTATTTCCTGTACACACACTTTCAAACACTTTCCATCCCTCCAATCTCAATTTTAAACCTTACTTCTAAAGGAAATATTCTCTGACATATTGCTTGTAGATACTTCAAGGTTGCGCTTTTCTGCTGTACAGCAACACCTGCACAAATATGACCTTCATAGAGGCACTAGTGGAAAACCTTTCCTGTACCACATGATGGAATCTTGAGGAGAAATGTGCAAATTAAGATCTAAATTAGTTTTAGAAGATCAGCCCTGTGGTGAAGTTTAATTTTGGTAGTGACATTTGCCAAAGATGAAGTCGGTTTGGAAATATACACAGAATGTGTCCATGCATTTGATTTCTGAGCATTTGCATTTGCCTCTGCAACGGACTGGCCACCTGTCCGGTGCGTACGGCACCCATACATACCTGAAATAGTCAGCAGCCCCACCGATGGAATGATTGCATTGACTGAGTAAAGATAATGGATGGATGGACCTTTTACTTCATGGTAATTTTGTAACTGTAACAGATTAAAATAAAAAATCATCTTACTTAAAAGATAGAAGTAACTGCCAAATGCTCATTTTCAGGCATTTAGTTTTAATCTCTGCTTCCTTGGGCACCTTTTCTTCCAGCAATAATTACAAAAGCTTGTATTTATTTTGTAAAGACAGAGACTGAGAATCACACACAGGTTATTCTTGAAAAACAATATTAAAATTAAATCTTAGTTTCAATTCAGTGTTTATTTGTGTAATGCCCATTACAACACAAATTGTCTCTGGTGCTTTTCAGAGATCCAGAGCATGACCCCTGACTAAAAAAAGAAGAAAAGAAAAAAAACAACTTATTTTTTTTCTTTTTGCTCGTGTTAGCAAATATGAGGAGTGCAGAAAGATGTAGAACGAGTAAGAAACAAATCAAACAAATAAAACATTTTGCTTTTGACTCTATAAGTGCTGACAATGAAGGTGATCTTCGTGTAATAATATAGAAATTGGTTGTTTTTGTTTGTGTGTGTGTGATGTTTTGGTTTGCCATAATGAGACATAAAAGTGTAAGACTTTACAACTGTGGTAACACAAGCTGTTACTGGTGGAACAGCAACGACTTTCAGCTCTAGTTTTCCTGCACATCCAAAAGCACTGCAGGCCAGGTCCATAAAGTAGTTGTCTGTGGAATATAATTTAAAAAAAAAAAAGAAAGAAAGAAAAGAGAATCAAATGTTCACTCCATTTCCTGTCCCCCTCCCCAAAAATAAAATCGACTGTATCCACTAAGTCATGGTCGGCCAACTCTTCCTCACAACCAAAAGCACATTTCTTTGGAGACATTTTGGAAACAAGAAAAATGCTCAGTACGAGGTAATGACTGACAGACAGACAGACAGACAGACAGACAGCGCTATGTGCAGTCCTAAGCTCCTGCTTTGAGGAAGTACCACTGATAACTCTTGCTCTTGTGGATGTGATCTGCCTGGAAAATATGAACACAAATATGAAATCCCATCCTCTATAACATCTTGGAGAGCTGGTGTTAGGAAAACAAACACAAAAAGAAAAACAAAGAAAAACAAAGAAAAACTCTATAAAGTAATTTTCTATGCTCAATGAAAAATAAGTCATCTGTGCAACTCACATTTACCTCATTTTTTTGAGCTGTTGGTCATTTATAATCATAAAATTGTTACATTTCTTTTCAAATCAGAATAATAAATAATCATGTGCTGTCCTCTTTTAAAGAATAAACCATTTTTAATGTTTTGTCTTCTTGACACTGTTGTATTTTCCCTCTTAGTCTTCATTCAGTCACTTAAATGAAGTATGAAGTGCTGAGAAACGTGGTTGAGCAGCATACCAGAATGGTGAAGTGAGCACAGAGATCAATGGCTATCATGGAGAGAAAAAAAAAAAAAAAGTCAAAAGAGCATCTCCAAAGACTCATGATTGCACACAGTCTCACTTTTTTTCTTTTTTTATTACCCCCAGGCTACATTCTCTTTGGTCCCCTTTCATTCTCTGACTCTGCTACCTTTCACTCCTCCTTTTTATCCACCTATTCACTTCTTCTTGATTTTCTTCTACTTCTATCTCTACTCCACAAAAAGACAATGCAAAATCAAGAACTTCCTTACATACCAACTGTGAATTATACTGTAGTTAAAACACATTTGATTTTCCTTCCATTCATGTTCAGATTGAGTGGAAAAAAAAGAAAGAAAGCAAGACAATGGAAAATTGATTACAATATCTCCTTGTTTAGGCTCCACTCACAGCACTGTCGACCACACAGACCTTTGATATACGTATGTCTTTTGTGTTGTCTTTCATAAACCAATCTAACTTAAGCTGCCACCATGGTTAATTTACTTTTAAAAGTTTAATTTTACACTATGGTGGCATTTTCAGCAGTGTGACGTCGTCTAGTAAGGCACTGTAATGGCCAATTGCATTCAGGCAGGGCAATGTTACCTTGCAGAGTGAATAGGAAACTTCTTCTTATTCTTTCAAACATGCCGAGATTTAAAAGCTGTCACAGTTAAAACTTCCCAGAGTTTTAATGTTCTGTGCCAATTAGTTTTTAAAACCAGTAATCTGTTAATCACATTTAACATCTGGTTTGTTTGTTACTGGTACTTAAAACAAGAAATCCCAAATGTCTTTTGTGTTAATACTGGCCTATAATGAAGAAACTTCTTGAAAGCTACAACAAAACTTCACCTGCTGTAGTGATTGACACTTTTAGACGAAGTGTTTATTCTCATTGCATTTCTTTCTCGCGGTAGTACTGCTCCAAATGGCCCAAGTGATCTAAAGCGTCATGATATTTCAAAATATTCTTGATTGATTGATTTATGTTTGTCCAAAAGCACTCCATCCCCCACCATAAAATTTCCACATGGCAGCTCTCTGAAAACAATAGTATTGGCTCACTCAGCTGTAGTCCATTACCTCTGAGCTTTAGAGGCTGAAACTCTTAAAACCCATTCATCAGTTCTCTGACAGAGCAACCTGCTGCAAACAGATTCAGTCATGCAGTGAATCCTCTCCGTTAGCCCTCCACAACATTTCAACTCCTGACCTCCGCGTCCACCTGCACAGAGGCTCTTTCATCATACAACACGTCTTCTTTGTGGCTCACTCACTCACACGCACACAAACAAGGCAGCCCGTGTGCAAGTGTAACATTACTCCCCCGGCACACGTGCACACGTACACATTCACACACAGCTAAAAGCTTCATCACCTTTGACCATTTGACCGGAGTTAACTAAGTTCTTGTTATTTCCCGTCCTCACTGCATCGCTTTGTGTGGGGCCTTCTTGAAAAGATGCAGTCATGCAGCACCGCAGCACTGCGGGGTAATTTTATCTTATCAGCATATCCGTCGTTTTGAGATCGATTCACATAAAGAGTGGCTCAGTCACTTGTTCACCTCAGATTTGAACTTCTAACCTTTGCTTTGCTGAGCCATGGTCATTTCCTGGAGCGTAGTACTTCTGATAGTATATATAGTTGCTGTCAATGTTCATGTGAAGCCAAACAGAAGCCAGAAAACAACCGCAGCACTTTGCATTTCTATATTTCAACTTCACACAGATTTGTTGTTGGTATTATCAAAAATATCTCTGGTTGCATTTAGATACACAACTTCCTGAACAGATCGATCTTCAGGCTCATAGTGCTGTGTATATAACTGTTATAAATTTGTGTCGGTTCAATTAATTTGAAGGACTAGTTGATTACATTTAGGAGACATCGTCAAGCTTGTGGGGTCTCTCATCTCCATGATCGGTGTTGTAAAAACGATTCATTTCCACTGATATAGGGTGATCCATGCAGCTAAAAATTGCAGAAATTCCTTTGTGCTGCTTTAAGAATCCGTTGGCCAAACAAGTCAAGTCAAAGATTCATACAGTTAATTTTTGTTGATAGGATTAAAATCTGAATTCTGTACTTAACGGCATAATGACCAGTAAATTTATAAATACACAATTAACCAAGCAGTGACTCTGTAGTTGAGGGTATGAAATTATGCTTCAAAGCAGCCCGGAGTGGAAATTAAATGTCAAATAAAATTATATTATATGACTGAATATGAAACACATTGTCTTGTTTCCACAGTAGTTTCCGTCATTTTTAGTCATGTATTAAAATTCTAATCGTTAAAAATGGTTATAGTTGGGCTTTTATTAACATTTATTTTATTACTATAGCCCAGATTTGTTGTCTTAATTTGGAAAAAAAAGTAATAAATCTTTCACTTCAGTAGTATTTTTTTTTTGTTCCCTTCCAAAAAGCAACTGCAGAAAGAATAAGCTCCATAAAGGTAATGCTTGGCCTGCAGTGACCAGTCTCACTGAGAGGTAAGATAGTAACTGCACAGGGCCGTGGGGCTTCAACTCTTCTCTGTAAGGATGGACCGCTGAGTTGTGACACTATTCTGCCGCCCCGAGTGGTTAGGAGAAGAAAAAAAAAAATGAGGCAGAATGTTTCAGTTGAAAGTGAAGACATGTTTTCAAGGTGGAAAGACTTCACTTGCAGAAGTAACTTATTATTCCCTTTGCCCCTTTGAAAACATTTTGTAGTCTTATAGCCAGCTGCCCTCTGAGCTTGTGAAGTTTCTTCCAGCTTTGAACTGTACACCCATTCCTTAAAGCATCACTGTTATTTGTGTGCTCACTTGCACCAGTTAAAAGTACATCTGGAACACATATTAAAAAGGTTTGAAATCAAGAGCTTGTCAACAAACCCGAAAATAAACAGATCAACTCGCAGCCTCCACATTTTATTAAACATTGCATACATCTATATTATCTTCAGATGTTTTGATCTCTACATTAGTAAACAGCTATGTCTCTAACATGCTATATATTTATTCTGTATATGTCACCAACATAATAAAGAGGTTATTCTTGACACCATCGCAGGCTTAACTATATGTACCATATGAACACATCCTTACATATCTAGCTTACATGTCAAATTGCATTTTTACAGTGCCCTCTGATTTTTTTTATACTGATGAACCTCTTGAGGTTTCCTACTGAACAAAAAACAAAGCTATGTTAGATCATGTTTTGTGAAATGAATTACCAAAATAAAGTGATATGTTAACTGGATGTCTTAGAGATGAAAGGTATTGTGTAACACAAATGTACAGAAAAACGCTGAACCCATCTGACTGCTCCGCTCTGCTGTGGATGTTGCTGACACTTGCTTCCGTAAGAAAAGCAAATGGAATACAAAGTTCTGAGCGATCACATTCAACTTGTGATGAAACATTTATGCCCAGACATACGTGGTTTAATTTAAAAATAAGAATGATTTGATAAGAACGGATATGATGTAAGTCATACGCTGTGGCGTTTGCGTAAATTTGGACCTTTTGGAAACAGTGGGGAGTGTAAGAAAGGGGTGAAGAAGAAAGTGACACCGACCTGGAGACAGGAAACAGAGAAGGTAAGGTTTTCTTCGGGAGTGACAAGGAGCACATCAGAGAGACAGCCAGGGTTGGATGAGGGAAAGACCAAAGAGATCTTTGGATGTGGTGAAAAAAAGAATATGAAATTGCTCAGTGTAACAGTGGAAGATGCAGAAAAGTGGGTAGCAGGAAAGCCAAGAGAAGAAAAAGAATATTGGATGGCTATTACTGCCCCCATTTAGAAAAACAACATGTAAGGAACGGTATGCCATCTCTCTTTCCAGACTATACCCTAGTTTGACACTTCATCCATGTCTGTTGCGTTCATTGTCTATTGCAGTCTTAAGGTCTAGATCACACCATGTTGATTCTCTTATAATTCTTTCCATTCAGACTAAATTCTTTTATTAATAATCTGGCACACATTTAAAGATGACCTGTTGCTATATTCTATTGCTTTCTGTTATGAAAATTCAAATCATCATAATTATATTTTATATTTTATCACTGCACTCATCCAACATGTCAATGCCCTGAGGTCTCTTTGAGCTTTTGAAAGACATGGGCACTTTGGATTGAGACTTACGAAACCCATTTAAAGTCAATTGTGCAATTTTAAAAGTCTTTGGAGCAAAATAAATTGGTATTACTCCTGCTGTCACTCCATTGCTCTTTCACAAAGAATCTAACTTTTAAGATTGTTGCTTCTGCTCAGTAACTACTGATGAAGTCCCCACAAGTTCATGCACAAACCTGCCAGGGTCACAGACTCAAGATAAAGGTTCATTTGGACTCTGGCAAAAGTAGAGCTGACAGAAAGAAGGAAACAATTATAGTGATTATGGCAAAAGAATAAACTTTCTCTCTGAAATATGATGTTAAGCTTCTGAAATTTCATGCTAACACTAGCTAGATTCATTACTATTAGCAATAATTAACAACAGCTACAAGGTGCATCATTAGTTTGTCCCTGGATGAGACAATAGCAATTGTTGTTGAGATCAAGAGGAAATTGAGTCAAATGTTTTGACCCACAAGGTGGCAAAATTGTTGAATTAATGTAAAGATAATAAGCTGACATAAGGAGCAGAATAACAAAGAGGCTAAATTTAATGGAGGAATGGATTGACCACTTTTACTTATTTATGTCCAGAGAGAGCACAAAGAGTCCAAGAAGAAATGGGAAGCATATTTGTTTAATCTGGAAGTATGCATGAGGAGAGAAAGGAAGAAGATGGCAAGAGAGAGTTGTACGGTCAGTAATGTCTCTGTAAGAGGGTCAGAAGCTGAAGTCCATTATGAAACTCTCTTGTGGCTCTATTTATAGTGGACTAAGGAGGAAGATATAGAAAGCAAGTGAGCCAGCAAAAAAAGAGAGAAGAGATGAAGAGGTAGAAGAGGGAGGAATACTTAGAGAACGAGGTTTGAGGGGAGGTGGTGGGTGGAAAGATTCCAGAGAGTAGAATGGGGACACAAAATATTGGGAAAGAGCGAAAATGTTTTAAGGCGGGAAATGTGGTTTCGAGATTAAAGCAAAGAGTATGGAGGCATGCCAGGATGGAGACAGGGACTGAGATGGAGAAGAGCAGGGGCAGGCTGGCCAGGCAAGAGAGAAAAAGCAAGTCGTGTTGTTGGAAGGGAAGCGAGAGATGGTGAGACTCCAGATGGAGAAAGACATGAGTAGTGAAATGTTTGATCCAATTTTATATTCAGCTCTGAATAAAGTAGCCAAAACATGGGGAAATGTTCAAATGAAATAAGCCTGTAAGCTGTCCTTATTACTTATTTTATCCCATTTTATCATCCCCTTTCTGTGTCCAAACTAGGTGGTGTATGGTCTTTTAATTATTTTTGAAGGAAATTGGTAGAGCAATGTGACACAATATGGATAAGGAAAATAGGTGTTAGAGTAAAGAAAGGATGGAAGACATGGTAACTCAGATGTGTTTGAAGAGCATAAGAAAATTAAAAAGGCCACAAGGAAGAAGAAATCTAGTGTTTCACAAAGTGGCTTGGTGGGTAGAGGTCGATTTGAAATGTGCCTCTGGGGAAGTGACCTCAGAAAGTGGGATGGCTCGATCTGTTATTACTCCTAAGCCAAAATAGGCTTCAACAAACTGAAAGAGGTGAGAGAAAAGGGGCATAACATGAGGATGAATTTAAGAATAAGACAGTTTTCAAAAGAAATTAAAAAGACCACCACAGAGAGACACTGCTTACTGAAGAAAATACACAAACACAAGTGGAATGGAGAGTAGGCAGTTAGATGTGGATTTTACAGCACAGGCACACAGTCAGCTATACCATCACTTGTAACCTCCCAGAAAGACATTATCCTATCTCCTTGGAAATACAAGTCCTTCTCCAGCAAGTGTTTTGATATTTCTAGTGTAAAGCCCTGGGCCGCCTGCTTGTATTAATAGCGATACTGAGTTGTGATAGTAGAACATGAATGAAAGCAAAGTCCTGCTTTTCCCTCGGGCCCTGGGATAAGGGAGACTGAATCCATCTGGAAGATAACATTACACAGCAAGTTTGTACCCCATAAGCTTACATAAGTCTATGCATATCAATGAGCTATTCCCACTGCATTTGGATATGTATGTGTGTGATACACAATGAAAATTGTGCATTACAACACTTACAGTATACATATTTTTCATGATTGTGAAAGGACCGTAATTATCTTTCTCTTGTTGCTACTTTGTTTTTCTTTTGCCTGAATGCTTTGCTTAATAATGTACTGCTACATTATTTCTGTATTCCTTAATTTTCACAAATTACACTTGTGGTGATGGGTAAATTACAGTCTTTTAACAAGTTTTAGTTGCAAACATACAAATCTCATTAACTTCTGATTGCAACATTATTTTCTCAATTTCTTGAGCCTGGTGTTGGCTGGCAGTGTCTATTGTAGCATGACTTAAAAGATGTAGTGAGAAACAAATTGACAGACCGGAGAGATAAAACCCACACTTAAAGGCCTGCTCTCGCTGGTTCTCACACCAATAACCTAGTTCAGAGGAGAGAGATGGAATTTAAACCCACAGCGTACCTAAAGACCCAAATAGATACACTCTCATCAGGTTTTGCCAGCTCTGCGGAGGCAGATAGTGTGACATTTAAGGTTCCACCGACATAATGAAACACATGAAAGACACGTACACAAAACCGTAACCAAAGCCTCGTTGCTCAATGCCGACTTGAGTTGGATAAAGACCCCTGCTGCAGACAGTCCTGTGGTGTCCAGCAAGGTGTGTCTGTGCCGTGTCACTCTGCAGAAACTGGAGATAAGCAGTGGCTTAAGGGCCATTCCAGCATAAATGAGGCATGCTTCCTCCTAACTCTTTCCAACAGATTAGTTCACTGCAGATCTTTCCCCTGTCCCTGAGCTTTAGAACAAGAACCCTGCTGAAAATCTTGGAGTGGCGAATAGCTGAGGGAAAAAAGAAAATCAAATCTGCTGCAGAAATATGCTGAAAGCATGGAAATAAGCTTAAGTAGAGGAAGTGAGTGAAGGTGCACAATGATGGTAGAACTAATAAGAAATGCAGCAGGGAAAACAAAGATAGACTTAGGGCTCTGTAATGTAATGGTCTGGCTGTTTGTGTTTATGCGCATGCTATGCTTGGCAGCAATGGACATTTAAAAAAAATAACAAGTGAGAGCTCTCACACTGCCTACCTGCAAACACCCACTCATCATCTGTTCCTTGCTTAAAATGCGCCTGTGCTCGATGTTATATACATGCGTTGCACAGTTTGTCCAACTGTGAAGGTGCGTCTCTCAATGTGACTCTGCAATGAAGAGGCATCCTCTTTATGTATTTCTTTATGAAATATACTACTGTGTTTGGTCCTTTTGTATGTTTTTTTTTTTTTAATAACTCACTTTTCATCTTCATCCTTATAACCTCAGTATTTACAGCATCCTTGGAGGTATCAGCTGATCACAATTAAAAACTAGAATTTGACTTAGTTGGAATGGTTCAAAAACTTTTAACCACATGGACTTTTTTTTCTAGTTACAATATTATTTGTACAATAAAATAGATTTTTCACCAAAGTTTACCACAGCAGATACTTCTGATGATTTGGGGATGCCCTCTGTATGAAAAATGCTTGCACAGTTTTATGGTAATCCCTCCAGTAATTGCTTCGTTTACAAGCTTGGAACAAAACTGGACAACCACTCCTACAACATACTAAAGACTTTCTAAAATGAGTCAAGAATTTCAGCTTTCACATGTAATAATGTCATAAAAATTGTTAATGACAACTTTAGAACTGAACCAGTAATCAAAACTTTCCTACTGCACATTCACTCATTTTTAGATGTTTGATATATTAATGTGTAAATGTAGACATCACAAATTGCCCACTACATCTGCATAAGTGCACACACAAAAGTGCAGACACATATACGATGGTATAGGCTTACCGTATGCCTGTTTAAAAATGCATGTGCACCGACTGCCCTCCTGCCATACACGAGCAGCACATAAGCAGTAATGCATGCTGTATAAGCCGACCTGATAACTGAAGGTAATGTGACTTTCTGAATGATAATTTGGAAATGAATTAAACATCCAGAGGCCCTACTAGTTAGTCTGTGTCAATCCTGGGTTTTATTTTTATTTATTGTAGGTGGGTTGAGTTGGTTATGTATGTGGAGCCACAAAAAAATTCTATAAATTTGAACATGAACCTTCAACAAACCGAAACATGTGTCTCATCATTCCATGTCTTTCTGTATCAGATGTTGCATATGGATCTCTCTCTCTCTCTGTGAGAGAGAGAGATAGATAAATGGATGTTCTTTTTTCCTTTCCTTTTATTCATTTTTTGTCATCATTTTGTCCACAATGATGTGAAAGCCTGGTGGAGTTTTGAACATGACCGTACTCTACATTCTAAAATAGTGGCTCTTTTTGTTTCTTTTAACGGAGGCCAGCTGCAGCCTGACCGGGTAACCCCTCCACAGGCAGGGCCGTAAATCTAGTTTCAGGCCTTAGCTGGGGCCTTATATGTCACACAGGTTGAAAGTCAGAGTACGCCAGCCAGCTGTCACTGTCTGCTCCATATTGAGATAGACCGGCATTCAAGTATTTTCTGCTATCATGAATTACCTCGTCTCTTCAAGCCTGGTGGATAAATAATTGCCTATGACAGGCAGTGTGCTGTGCACGCTCTATTTGTCTGTCATCATGTACAGCTCACCAACCAGTCTTACAAGTTAAAAAACAAAGATGTTTATTTTGTTTGTGTCTATCCCAAAACTGATCACAACAGCAGCCAAACATATATAACATAATCCATTAAAAACACATACAGACAGGACCATTACATTAATGATGACTCCAGTGGGGGATTGCTGGATATTTTCCCACCAAACTGTGCAAATATTTGAGTATAACTTTGTTTTCCTGAAATCTATATTATGTAAATGTATTGATCCCTTTGGGACAAAGGTAATGGAATGATTAAGTTCATTCACTTTGCTTTTTGTGTTTTGATTAATGTGGCTTTTGCCAAAGTGAAGATTGAGAGTAAAACCTTGATTAAATTTCAAATAGATGCGTGTAATCTGTGACCACTCGGTGTCTGGTTTCAGAAGGGATGTGACACTCGAAGATATCGTCTATGGTTGTCTAGCACGTGTCAAGGAGTTCAGCTGACCTAAGCAACCCTTGATCTCCCTTTTCAAAAGAAAAACAAAAAAACACATATTACTGTCAGACATTCACATGCACACTCAGACCCTTATGCGGGTAGTTTGTTACATGTTTTGTGAGCCAGCATGATTTTGCTGCTCTTTGCTTCATCGTCCTCATCTGAACCACTTATCTTATGAAAACAACCTGAGGAGGAATGAAAAAATAAAACACATGAAAGAAAGGAAGAAAGGTGGTAAGAAGTGTGCCATTACTTGAACTAACAGAATATTTATTAATTTTTATTTATTTTCCCTGTGTCCACAGGTAAACAGTTCCCTAAAAGCTTTAGCATATTAGCCTTGGAAAAGATTTTTCAAAATGTGCTTTGATTTGTTCCTTTGTAAAATAAAGGGAGAAAAGCACACCTCCCTCTGGAAAAAAGGTCTTGTAAAAATACAATAGCATATGTGCCCAAAAGCCCTTATTGTATTTATTCATTTATTTTATTTTCTGTCTTCAATCTTGTCAACAAAGATGTCCCTGGAGTGGTCGTGTAAAAGGGTATTGCACAGTAAAACGTTCCCCTCTGCTCAGTGAGCGGGGTTTACAGGTACAGCTTCAGTCAAAAGTGGGTAAAAAGGAAACCATACTGCACATGCAGCTATTGTTTCAAAGCATGAATAATTGAATAGTGCATGGGTAAACTTCAGAAAGTTGAGCACTGAATCCCCTGTGAGAGGCAGGGAAATATGGTTCAAAAGAGAAATTTAAGGCATATTTGTTATTTTATTAAAGCAGCTCTGATGGAAAATTAATAACGCAATTGAGAGCGATGGAGAGAGCAGAGACACTTTATTGTTGCTATGTAAGCTGATGAGATTATTTAATTTCTATCACTGTGTCTGTATACGTGTGTGGATGTTTTCTCGTGGGAGTGCTGGATCTCTGACTACTCTGCTGTGTGTCTGCATGTGTGCACGCTCGGATGAACACGTTCTTTTGGTGGATTTAGTTGCATATTTCTTGTATGAAGTCTCCATGACTTTTTCAGTTGGCACATTAGTGTTTACTCATTGATTTCCCAGTATGTCTGTGTCTAAAAATAGTTGACATCATATACCTATTTGTATAGAAATGATACAAAAGTTCTCCAGTGTCCCGTCATTGTTCCTGTTCTCAGTTTTCATCTTTCTCTTCATCTCCCTAAACTCTTTAAATCATCTCTCAAAAACACTCAGATTTTTCTTCATTTCTTGGATATGACATAATACAGAATAGTTTTGTTTCTGTGTGTGTGCATTTTGAGGAATGATTGTATGCAAAAGTTATGTGTGGGCAGGAAGCGCTGTGGGTAATAGGAGTGCCAGTAATGAGAATTTATGTTTTCCTGTTTTTATGACACAATATGTGAGTGTTTGTGAGGTAGAAAGCTGGTGTGAGAGATAGCGTGAAAAAGAAATGATTGTGTGAGTTTTCCTCTTTGGTTGAAAAATCAAATGTGTTTACACCTTCGTGTCAGGGTAGTGGGATTTATTTTTGTCTAGGATACATGCATCTGAGCATTTGTGTAATTTGGCTGCAAATTCCTCAGATAAGAATTTCTCTTTTTTTTTGCCCATATATTTCAAAAGTTTGTTGTCATAGAAGATTAGTCATAAAAGGAATATCAGCAGCAAAAGAAAAAAGGTTTCTTGTATGTCTATATAGGGTATGTGTGTGTGAGAGAAAGTGTGTTTCTCAGTACACATATGTTTTTGCAGCTGTTGCTGATTCAAACTATCTGATAAGGCTCTAAGAAGTATGACCTCATGATTTCCACGGCTACTGCACCGATACACATCACCCCTCACAGGGCCAAGAACACAAGACCCAGACACTCACTTCTACCCATGGTGCATTTGACCTCATATGGCTCAGTCTGATGTGCTTTAGATTGCACACATGGCTGCATACCTCTGAACTCTTCAGCCACTTTATAGTAGCGACATATTTTTAAAGATGGATTTGCAATACTTTTATGTGCAATGATTCTCAAATAAGTACTACTCAAATGTCTTTCCCACTTTATTAAAATCCAAAAACAGCCATTATCATATTGCTTTTGTCTTCATAGGAAAAGTGTTCAGTCGACATCCAGTTTCAGGTCAAATGACTGCAGGAGCCACAAGTACTCAACTCCAGCACTGATCAGCAGTGACGGAAACCTAAAACTAGGCAAGACATGTGTCCATGTGTATTGCAACCAACCCAAACACCAGGAAGTCTTGCCTATAAGAAATTATATTCCACTATGACAATCAATTTCCTATTTTGTCCTTTTGTGATTACCTACCAGCAGACCGTGGGTTAACATGGTTCTTGCATTTTGTTTTATTTATTTTTCATATAATTTCTTGAGAAGTATCCTAACATTTCAGTTTTATATAGACATTAACAAGTAACACTATAAGGAATTTAACAAGTCTGATACACATGAAACGTACAATTGTTTTAGAAAACACGGGTATGGACTGTTCAGATGGTGGCTGTGGTGTAGTTGGTAGAGTCAGTTCCCCTCCAACCGGAAGGTCAAAGGCGTCCCCCCTTTGGCATGTGACAGCCCTGTCACTGTCTGTCAGCTCTGTGACGACCCTATCACATGCCCAAAGTATCTGTGGGTAAGACACTAAATCACTCAGTGCCAGTCCCATACTTTTGGGCTTCCTTGTGTTGTCAGAGGGTGGGGTAGGCGCTGTTACACATACATAGAAAACATGGTCATTGATAAAGTGAAAGACACCTTCAAAGAAAGACCAACTTTCAGAATCTATTGTCTCATTTTTTTCTTCTTCCAGGAGCTCTTGTTACAATTATTCTTTCATGTGTTTAACATGTGCAGTGTTCTCCACATTTCTTCTTTACAAACAGAAATAGCTGATAGTTCAATGGATCAGTCATGTTAGCAAGCATGTTTGCTTGCATCAAAACTTTAAGCTACCATCCAAAAGAAATTCTGACAAATCAAGAATCTCATTTTCTTTTCTTTTATTTCCTTAACTGTTGTTTTAAAATTTTAATTTGCTTTAAAATCTTCTTTGGGAATTGGTGGTTTGGTTCAAAATTCCCATAAATTAGGCGACCCCCTTGGGAGCTAGCTTTCTGAGCAGGATTTTATGCTTCCTTTCATACCTCTGGATTGTTCACTCCAGTTATATAATCTGTTCTTGGGTCTGTTCAGGAGCATTACTCATCTCTCACATGCTTTCTGAAATCTCTATAGTCTGTCGAGCTTTGAAATCCCACCTCCTCCCCAGTTTGCACCTGTAGGCTCTGGTTCTGTGGACTGGGGAACTAGCTAAAACTTAGCTAGATTCTTATTGAATTTTCAGACTTTTATTGGTTGGATTATGTTGGTGTTCTCCATAGAGCCACAGGCATAAGCAGAGGAATAAACATGTTTTGGTTTTTTTCTTGGGGTACATATTTACAACATACCATAAATCGAAACTGGACATTGCTTTGCTACAGCCATCCATTACTGATGACAGCATTCAGGCAACATGTTTATGAGCTAGGCAGTTACGATCAGTAAGTCACTCTGTCAAGAGATCAGGACAGCGTCGTAGAGGGTAAAAGTTAGGTTAGAAAAAAACAAAAAAACAAAAAACAACTAAGGTGGGTTGGGAGTACAGAAGGTTTACAGTCAGAAGAAGAATATATTTGAAGAGAACCAAAGAATGGAAACGCAAAGTTGGGGGAAGATGGGGAAGAAAATAACACTTTGGAAACAAAGCTTTTATTCCTGGAAAAATGTATGTCTGTCTTTCTCTTTTTCTCCATTCCACCCACCCTTTTCCTTGGGTATCATGTTTCTTGTGTCAATCAATAATTTATAGTTGTCGCTCAAGAGCATTGAACCCCCCCTCCCTCCCAAATGACAGATGAGGGTGAGAATGAGCACTGGGTGAAGTGAAAAGCTGAAGAGGTGTAAAAGCAGAGGGGGGGGGAGTAATATAGAGCACCAGCAAATGGTAATAGTGACAGAAGAGGTAGTACAGAGAGAAAAATGGCACTTGGCACTGCACAGATAACCAAGAGTGGGAGAAAATTTCCCTCAGATAATGAAATTACGCATTGAAAATGTCTACCAATTTTCATACTTTCAGAGAACTAATTACAGAACTAAGGGAGAAAATGTCAGCTTCATAACATCAAAGTGGAGATGCTGCCTACTAATTTTTCCCCTATTTGTGTCTTGTTGTTGGTTTACCTAAGCTGCTTTTAGCTCGTAGCCTACAGCACATTGCCATCCTCAAAGATAAGAACCTCAACAACAGTCAAGGAAGAGGAATGAAAGTACAAACATGTACAAATGCTAAGACGTGCACTTATTTACTGCATATAGTGTGTTTATGTTTGAAGGAGTGTTCATGCATGATTACAGCCATGAATTATTAGGGGTAAAATAAATAAATAAACAACTAAGCATGAAGCTGCATCAAAAATGGTCTGTGTTAAAATTTCCCCATGAGTCAGGGTCTTGTAGGTGAGGCAACAACACACAGAGGCACACTTAGAAAAGGTCTACTGATTAGGGAAATGGTTTTAA
>JBAMYA010000024.1:6447340-6468935 GCA_037176975.1 Arrhamphus sclerolepis | reverse complement strand
GACTAGTTGAAGGTTTTTAACAAGGCTGCTTGTACAGCAAGAAAATAATGAATTACAGTAATCCACTCTAGAAGAAATAAAAGCATGGACGAATTTCTCTGCATCTTCATGAGTCAGGATGTTTCTGATTTTCCTGATATTACGTAAATGAAAGTTAGCTGACTTTGTGACCTGTTTCACATGAGAGTTAAAAGACTCCATCGACTTTAACGCTACATATGTGCCACAGCAATGCACAGCAGAGGACAAGTCCGACGCATGGGGTTGAATGTATTATTATGACCAGAAAAACAATCAAACTGCTGCAGAATATCCAGGAAGAGGGTTATTAGTTGTGTTGACCAGCTAAGTACTGGTAAGTATGTTCTATGGAAAAGTAACAAGCTAAATGAAAGGAGACCCAGTCCTCGCTCCACGATTGTCAGCTCCTTTGATAGCCGCCGCTACATCAAGTCAATATAACGGTGGCTATCAGCAGCAACTAAATTCAAAAACACCAGCTTGGAATGGGTCATCTGCCAGCAACACATCACTACTGTTCGTCACACAAACGCATACCAGATTCACCCACTCCCCCAGTTCCTCACAAGCTTTATTTCTGAAACGTGTGTCTTTGTGTGACCACAAACACTGCTATTACTAACTTTTTCTCCATTTTCCTTTAAGGTCTAATTACAGGCAAATACGAGCTGCTGTAGACCCACCTCCTACAGTTTCACTGGCTAGAGCTTTCTGTCTAGCTGCAACCTGATTGGCTGACAAACGCCTAGACACATCAAAAGTTGACCTCATCTCAATTTCTGCCGGATGCCTTGGACCTGCAATGATGCACGCAGCCCAACAGCGAATCAGCAACAGAAACCTGGCTCCCACTCTAGACTATGAAGATGGACACGGAGATTGTGCGCACCGCACGCACAAACCTATATGCAAATACAGTGTAACACTGCATTGGGGTGGGTTAGGGTTAGGCTAATCCTGACCACACCATGGGGTAAGATACTCCGTTGCCAAAATGAATTGTGGGTTGTGTGTGTAGTGGTAGGTCCCAGCCTTTGTTAGGAAAATTTCAACTTTCGTTGCATCAACACATATCAGTCAACACATATCATCACAGTCTAGGCAGCGATGAGCCATCTCAAGCCAATGTTTTTAAATTTAGCTGGCACTACATCTACCCAACGTAGAGATGAAAAGAACCCACAGCTTTTGAGCAAAAACTGCAAGTACTAGCCAGTGAAATAATACACGTTACATGTAATTGTACATCTTATTTAGACGTTGTACCTCTAAATGTTGTACATTTACCTATACTTGAAAATGAGACAACAATTTTTTGAACAGAAACAAATTCTCATGTAAGTTGAATTTGTTAGGTGTTAGCTGAATGTGAGCAGAGTATATGCACCACAGAAGTCATACAATGCATACATTTATAACATGCATATCACATAAAAATGTATAATTAATGATGATTTATCTACATGTGCAATTTGAACTGAATGGTAGCGCGTAAACCCGACACCTTCAGAACACCTGAAGAATGTCTTTGGGACTGGAAAGACTAGTTCACATCCATTTGGTTGCACCACCTTGAAGGAAGACTGCATTTTCTTAAAAAAAAAAGAAAAAAAATGATATAAATTGAATTTAATCAACTATTAATGTATAATGGAGAATTTTTACAGTTCCAAACAGACATTGTTGAATTACACTTGAATGTAATTGCTTCTAAGACTGTTGCATCCCAGTTGATTTTAAATTTGCTGCATTCTTTCCACATGTCATTAAAAATGAGCCCATAATGTTGAAATTGACACACACATCTGTAAACATTGGCTACTGAAATTTTACTGGTTGTTCTGAACACCCTGAACAGTCCTCAAGTAAAGGCTTTAGGTCTTGCCACAACTGAAGCCTTGTTTAGATTAGATTCCAGATTTTTCGCTCCGCTGCTTCATGAAATCTTGGTACGTGAGTTGTCCCATCATGAATGCATAAAATTTTATAAAATTTGGAGTGCTTATAATAAATGTCATATTGATTTCACCAAATTGAATTCATTTTAGATTATTACATAAAAAAGATACTCACTAAGGAGCAAGTACGTACGTATGATTGACATGTAACCTCCAAAACCTTGAGATACTTAAACGTCTATACTTGAGGCCTAAATTCAAAAATATGAGTTCACCCTTTTCCGACTGAGAGCAATGGTCTCGCGTTGTGCTGATTCTCATCCCTTTCTTGGCCTACATGAGGCAGAGGTGAGATCCTCTCCGGAAGCAGTTTCTCTGCAATTTGCCTATCGACTTTACCTAGGGTTGGGGTGGATGATGCTGTTATCTACCTGCTGTAGTGGGTCTTTCACACTTGGATGGCGGTGGAGGTACTGTGAGAATCACATTTCTTTGTTATTGGATCCATTGGCGTTACGAACAACCTGACAGTTTGTCTGTTTCAACCATGTTCTGTCTGTGGTACAGGAGCTCCACAGGGTACTGTAATGTTTTAGCCTAGAAATCTAGACATACCATTAACAAATTTGAATTTGCTCAGCAGGTCTGTGTAGCTACTTTCAGTTGTAGCACATTTAAGATGCCCAAAGGTCCCTCGGAACCAGTCACATCAACTTATCCTTGGAGAGAGTCTCTGAGAGGGCTTAACACGATGACGTCAGAGCTGCAACATTGTAGACTCAATGGTAAACAGTGGTAGTTTGATCTGGCTTTGGCATCTACAGTTAAAGAACTGGACTTCTGTGACAATCTCTCAGGATGGTGACAGTCTCTCTTGTGGTGCATGAGATCCATCTCATTTACAAATGGGGAGGGACATCTGGTAACCTTGCTCCAACAATAAAGGAAGTTACTCGAGAAGTAATCTGAGCAAGATTATGTATATCTGTCAAAGGTTAGCTGTAGCCAGCTAACATTAGACAGAATGAACGTTTTTTTGTTTGTTTGTTTTTTTAAGATATTGGTTGAGCAGTTCAGTGTTTTACCAGTCATTGCAAATTTCTTCTTGCAGAAATGGCAAAAATCGCTGGATTCCATTTTCATTTTATTGGCTGAATGTGGACAAGTCAAGAGATGTTGATTAACTTTAAGAGGAAAGGAACACTGTTGTAGTCTTTGTGCATCCTGGGTAAGGATGAGGACCACAGATGTGGTGTCCTCCTCTACAGCAGACTGGAGGACTGGAACTAGAAGTGGTTTAGTTTATCATTTGTACACAGTAAAACCTGTACATTTGATAGTTTACACAGTGTTACAAATTCTTTACATAGAATAACAATAATAAAATTCTGTACAATTACAATAATAGTAGTTTCATACAGTATTTAGCTACATATTTATATTTAAAAATAAATATTTATAAATACTTCACAAGTTTCAGTGGTTTTTATTGGCAAATTGACACAATATATTTAAAAAGTTCATATTTACAATGTCAACTCTTCTTCAAAACATATGTCATTTTAATGTCATTGCTGAGTCAGTTTTGCCTAATGACATGGATTTCCATCATGCTGGAAAAAAAAGGCACAGATCATCACCAAACACCACCTGGATTGTTGAGAGGTTGCTCTTAAAAGACGTTTTTGATACCATTCTTCATTTTCCAAATTTTCCAGTGAACTGAGGCAAGGCTTTCTTTTGAGAAAATAACTTTGAAACTATCTTATGTTTTTCTGATTTATGTATTTCCTCCTTGACCTGGATGTTTTTCTTGGAGAGAATTGGCTACTTTGCTGTCCATCTTGACACTAAGTTGTCATCCAGATGTTTTTGCTTCTCTGTGCATGCAAATGTATTCCTTTGCTGAGGAAACAGCTCTTGTTTGCTAAATAGTCTTGGATGTCCTGAGGGTTTTGGGTTTTGTTTGTTTTGGTTTTTTTTTTTCTAATATTTTAGCAAAAAGTTCCATGCATGCAACACCATTTTAATTCAAGGCAATGATGGCTGCATGCATTTCTTTGAAGGCAAGCATCTCTGACACCAGAAAACAATACTGTTTTGACTGCCTTCCTTTTGTAACAAACAGTCTGCTCTTATTATTCAATTAGAATAATAGTGGTTTCAGCTGACCTGTAGTCATTAACAATTACGGTGGTACTATTGGATTGCTGAAAATATGTTAGTTGTTCATATTATACTGGGGACAAAATGCAGCTATATTCCTGTTTTTACACTCCTTTAAGTTACATTTTATCTTTTTATTCTTTGCTTTTTTTTTAACTTAGCTAGTTTTAAGATGTTGCCTTTTATTCTTCCTATTGTTTTTAATCTGTTTTAATTGTTTTGGTGTTTTGCACTTTGGCCAACTGCGATAATTTTAAAGTGTTTTATAAATGAAGTTGAGATGAGTTGAGCTAATTTCTCTCCCTTTTTTCTTGAATATATTTAAGTCTCTCTGATCACTTAGGAAAAAAGGCATTTCAGACTACTACTGTGACTCAATCAGCTAAATTTGTTAAAGTTTTTTTGACAAGAAAACATTTAGCCGTACAAATCTTGAATGTATCTTTGTTCATTTCAAAATGTCACTTTATAAAAGAAATGGTCAAATTGTGTTGTTTTGTGGGAATTATCAGTACCTGTTCCTTGACCTACCTATGTTAATTTATTTTCAAACTCCTTTATGCAAAATTATGCCTTTAATACTTTTTACAGGATTTTGATAGGTCAAAGCAAGAAACGCACAAGTGTAATTCATTTTAACAAATAATATTGAACTTCATTTGGATTGTTGGTGGATTCTTGTTTTGACAAGTCTTGCTTGTTGTCATGGAGACATGCACTAAAACTGAGTCCTAGTTAACAAAATTTACCTCACCGTTGACATTTTGTTTCTATGATGCTGATGATAATAACAACAACAATAATAATAATAATAATAATAATAATAATAATAATAATAATAATAATGATAATTATGCTTAAAGTCAAAACATCTATTTTGAAAAAGAGCTGTCATGACCAGGAATATAGGCAGTAATCACAATACTCTTATATCACAGTTTAGAAATACAATAAAATAAGTTTTGTATTGGTTTTACCTGAGTAAACATACAAGGTTCTTATAAAAAAAAGAATTCAACTATCAAAAACAAAAATACTAATGACAGACAAGTGTTCCCTGTGAATATACAATCTTATTCGATTGTTTTTGCTTCTGCATTATAAATGGACACACAACATGTGGTAAGTTTCCTCCATTTTCTTCCTTTGTCTCAGCTGAAACACACTGTACGTGCTTTCGTTTCCTCAAATTTAGAATCTTAGTCTCAAAGTGCAGCTGTGAGAGTAGAAGATAAACTGATCTCCAAAAGCATTTAGCGAAAGAAACATTATTTTTATTGATTTATGTGTATTGCATTGGTTTAGTACAGTTTTTAAAAAAGGGGTTTAAAAAAAAAAACGGTTAAAAAAAGCAAAGAATAAAAAGCAAAAGTGTGGGCACCCTGCTAGACCTGAGCTCTCTGATAACTTTCATCAAGGTCTCAGACATTAATTAGCTTGTTAGAGCTATAGTTTGTTCACAGTCATTATGAAAACACTGACTCTTCAAACCCTGTCTCACTGATCAGCAGCCATGGGCTCCTGTAAGCAGCTGTCTAGCATTCTGAAGTAATTGATGCCCACTGACCTGCAGACGGCTGTACGAGAACAGAAAAGTGTTTTCAGCAGCTGTTTACTTAGTTTGAAAAGTAATTAAGAAAAAAAAAGACAGTTTATGGGAATAATGGAGGTCAAGTGTAGTTTTGGAAGGTCAAGAAAATGTTGCAGTTGCCAGTGGTGTGAGGCAATTAAGTAAGCGAAGTAATTAATGTTATGATAAAATACTATTTTTTTTTAAACTGGACACTTTGCAGATTAAAATAAGTTTATCTATTATCTATCTATAACTAATATAAAAAAATAAACACGAGCTACACATCAGATGAACCGAACAACTTGTGAAACTTGTAAATAGTCTTTGCCAGCTTTAAAGTGATGAGCATATTATTGCATCACCAATTAGCATCCACCATATCTTAATAGATTCCTTCTTCATCTCCCTCAACAACAGTTTTGTATCATCAAGCAGCTGCATGTCCTCTTTCACCACTTTCAGAAGCCTCTTTTTTGGTCTTCCCCTTTTTCTCCTGGCTAGGAGCTCCATCTCCAGCACCAAAACTCATCTCTGTCTTGCTTCTGTCTCCAGGATGTCCAACCATGTCTGTTCCTCTCATGGAACAGGCTTTTAATCCTATCTAACCTCGTCACTCCCAAAGAAAATTTTAACATCTTCATCTCTGCCACCTCTTGCTCTGCTGTCTCTCTCTTGATCAGTGCTCCCATCTCTGAGCCATAGACAAGAGCTATTCTCACAACTGTCTTGTTAACCTTTATCCTTTACTCTCACATCAACTCTTGTATCACAGATGAATCAAGACACCCACTCCACCCTGCCTGCACTCTCTTACTCACCTTTTTTCCATACTCCCTTTGCTCTGCACAGTTGAGCCTGAATATTTAAACTTCATCGTTTTCGCCTCTGCTCCCTTCATCTTCACCATTCCACCCTGCCTTTCCATACAACTGTTTTTGTTTTTTTTCCATTCTTTGTTCCATTTAAGACTGCTTTCACTCTAACCTGACTGACTCTTGACACTTGTTCATTTTCAGGGGCTGCACTTTCCACCCTTCTCTCTCTCTCTCATTCCCATTCACGATAAATTGTGTGAGAATAGAACTTAGAAAACAAAGATAATTTGTACTGCTTCTGAAACCAGAGAGCCTTGGTTAGTCTAGTTGTGGGGAAAATCTAATGTAAATTAAATGTGTCGCTGGAATAAAGTGCTTAGTTTCCATCCATTTGTTTACCTGTGTACACGACTGGTCCAACAATTTTTCTTTTCTTTTTTCTGTCAAAATATATTCAGTTTGATGTCTCATTGTACTCAAATCAAAGCATGAAACAGCTGAAGGACTGAAGTGTAAAAAAAAAAACATGGAATTAATTTATAAACCATCTTTTGACTCAAAGTAACCACAGCTGAACACACTCATGGGATTCTTTCTACAATGGAAATCAAATATTCTTCATTGTAATATTCTAAAGTTCTTCCCAGCTCTGTTGCAGAAGTTCCCATAAATGTGGGGTACTTGTAAGTTGCTTTGCTCTGTTTCCTGAAAAAGGCTTTTTTATTATCATTATTATTATTATTCTTGTTATTATTATATGATATTGAAATGATGCATTATTTTTTTCAGTTTTGGGTAACATTGTCTTTTTTGTTAACCTCTGGAAGTTCCCTAGTTACCTTTATACCATTTTCAGCTATTCATTGAACTTTTTGAAAAACAATATTAATGAAAAAGTGGAATAATTAGGGTATTGTGGTGAATGTAAATGTAGCATTCTGCATTGAAATTTACTTTTTTAATTCCTTCTCTTTTTTCCTTTTTTTTATCCAAAAGGGAATAAAAACAAAACAAAAACAAAACAAAACAAAACAGCAAAGTTCTCTAAGAAATGTTATGTGAGAAAACAGCAGTGCATTCCATGCTCCTTCATAATGTGTTCACTTATCACAGCTTGTGAACCATTAATGTCAATCATTTATTGTCCTTGGCTTGCTTCAGATCTGTTAACTCAACGAGGAATGAAAGCAAGGTTAAATATATGCATAGGGATGGAAAGGAAGGCATGCAGCAAAACAGTCTGTGGTTTCTGTGTTTTTTTGTTTTTTTTTGCATGTATGTGTGTAAATCGCTTTTAATGCACGGACTCATGGACGCGAGAAGTTGCTGGCTTTCATACGACAGTGTATCTAAGTGTTTTTCCTTGTTGTGATCTGCAGAGCGAGATATCAGCATATGCATGGCTGACTTAAAACATCACCAACTCCATAATCATTGTTGGCTCACAAATGAGGATATAACCCTGCTGTAAACTGACATGGCGCTACCTCCCTAACTCTTGAACTACATGGAAATTTTTAATGAATGGTCCTTCACACAAATCCATTTTTCATCATGACTATTTCTTTTCTGAAATAGCTCTCGGTGTTGCTTCTGTGTCATGTTCCAGGTTAATTTATGAAAATGTAATACTTTAATCTCAATTGACCAACACTGTCACCATGTTATAGGTATAACTTTCACTGTGTATAATTCCTCCGATATATTTTTTTCTTTTTAAATGTCTTTGCATCATTGCAACATACTGTGCTTGTCTTGAGCTCTCTAGCTCTCATTATAAACCTTCGTGTTTCTTTCCTCAGACCTGAAGAAGTCATTCGAGCAGGAACCGCTGGGAAAGGAAGTGTCGCTGGAGCAGGAGGTTCTGCTACAGTGTCGTCCTCCGGAGGGCATACCAGCTGCTGAGGTATGTGTAACGTTATTGTTAACCCTACCTGAGCAGAATGCAAACTAAGATGTGAGTTAAGACAGTATTGGTGGAGCAGTGCAAGGAAGTGCCTGAAGAAAAGAGGTGGCACACTGAAGAAAAAAATAGATAATGCAAAACAGTATAGCAATTGATATCATGAGGCACATAGAAGTCAATTATTAGATGTGACGTTTCGAACGGACCTTTGAATAAGTGATGGCAGGCAGATGGGTTTGATGGGTGCATACACACGTTCTGAATCTGTTGTTGTTTGAAGGGTGTGCCTAATAAAAATGTAAAAAAAAAAATGTGTGCAAAATCAAACTGCTCTTTTGACACACCATGAAATAATCCTCCCCCACCACCATGTGTTACGCTTTACCAAAACTGACCTAAATGATATCTCTAAATAAATAAATACAAATTCCATCCATCCTAAATTTTCATTTAGTAAGTGTCTGACTAAATCAAGTTTGATTTATTTACATAATTTCAACAATAAAAGTAACAACATGAAAGCAGTGAAATAAGATTATAAATCCTTAATACCCCTGATGCAATAACAATGGATTAACAACGCAAATGGAATTACACGATTTTCCATTTTTCATGCTTTCAAATATTACTTCAGCATGTTAACAGATATAAAAGGCCTTATTTTGCATCATGTTTATGACTGACAGGTGCATAAAGATGCTGCTTCACACAAAGATCGACAGTTTAAAATTGGACTCACATTAGTCTCCAGTGAGACAATTTGAGCTGAGCTTACATGGAAAAATGTCAGTTACTGCAGAGCTTTAGCCTATATTCTTCCTATTTTACATCTCCGTTGCTCACTCCCTTGTTTTACTTGAACTGTGCAAGAAACAGACTCCAAAGAGACTAAAAACAACCCATACTCCTTTATTATATTTGTTGCTTTCCAAAGTATTTCACTGTCACTCATTCTTGTTCACCCCCTTTCACAGAAAGTAAGTGCTTATGTGTTCACGCCCCTTTGCTGTGAATCTCTCTATTATGATCTGCCACTGCCAATTACCTTCATCAGTTAAGTCCACTTGAGTGCAACCTAAGTACCACATGCCTTCAGCATATGCGCCGTACGCGGGTTATGACAAGTTTCACAGTCTATAACACCCAAAATTTCATACTTGAATTAGGGTATAATATATATTTTGGACCACCATTATCATAAAATGGACAAATATGCCAAAAAAGTTACGATCAACACAACCCTTTAACCAGAGATAAGAAAGATCTCAAGAAAACAGGTGGACGGTTGCTAATAGGGCATCTGGAGACTCACCAAACATATGGAAGAAGGACAGACTTGGCTATGTTAGACCAGAAATACCCTTTCCAGCAATCAAGGTAAATCCAATGTGTTTTCACTTCTCTCACAAGATGACCACCCCCTGCAGTGAGGCATGTCATTGGTAGTGTCATGCTGCGGGGATCATTTTCTTTGACAGGGCCACTGGAATTGGTCAGACTTGAGAAGGATGGTGAAATGTCCTATATTTAGATAAATTCCTAAAGTAGAAGCATTTCAATATTCGTTTAAAAATTGTTCCAGTTTAATTAAATTAATTAAAGTTTCCTTCAAAAAAAAAAAAAATCTCAAGTAAGTTGCAGGAGTAGTTGCACCAAATGGAGTTCTGAAAAGTTCAGAATTTTGGGGATGAGACTGCCCCTCGTTCTATCCATCCAGAGTCTCTTTAAAATATGCACATATTAGTAGAAATGTAGTAAACATATGATAATCATTGAGTGTAATGTAATATTTCATGCCTCGGGTGCATTGTCACATTGACATTTCATTCAGCGATCAAATGTGTCACATGGTAAGTATCTATTTTGGAAGGCTCACACATGTCACTTCCACTCCCTCAGGGCTGTAACTACCGCGGATCCATTTACAATTCAGATTGTTCTTTACTTTCCTGCTTTCCATCTGGCCGTGCTTCCACCTGAACGTATGAAAACACATAATTTAATTTAGTCGGTCACTGGGGAAGAGCTTTGAGAAGGTAGCATTACGGGATAAGGATTCTTTGAGTCAGGTTTCACTCCTCAGGCTTTGATGGTCGTTTTCAATTGCACCTAAGTACACAGCTCCCCAGAGATAGAAGAGGGGAGAGAAACTAAAGCAGGGTGGGCACTTAGGCAGATCAGCATTCAAAGTGAAGGAGGATATTGAAGAAAAGAAGAGAGGAAGGTGGGCCGGCGAGACAAAGATTCACAAATGTTAGCTTTCTTCAAGAGGGGTCGCTTCTCTTGGTGGAAATCAAGGCAGAACTTTAGTTCAATTCTGACGTCAGTTCAACAGTAGGAGTCACAGAGATGTTTTTTTTTTTTTTTTTTAATTAAGCGCACACCCCCGTCACTCTCTCAACTCCAGCCAGGCCTTTGCTGATTACTGACCCACTGACTAATGACTCGTTACCACTCTTGTATTATCTGCATTTCTTAGGGCATTGTCTGTTTTTTTAAAACCTATTTGAACACAATGCACAGAGGCAAAAATGTTGAGGGCAGAAACAAACACAGACATAGATTAATTCAGAATTAATTTTCTATGGATTCAATTCAGTTTGCTCTCTCTCTGTCTCTATACAGATATATAAAAATACACACACATACAGTTTTCCATCCACTTTGTTCACTTGTTGGTTACATCTTGCGTGTACAACCCTTGCTCGTACCTTTTTTTTTTAAATTTTATCTTTATTTTCTTTTTGGATTGACAGTTTCTCTTGTTGGCATCCTGCAACCTCTCTAAAAACATACTAATATTAGCGGCTGTGGTTGCCGTGCCGACCAGTTGATGGCTGCCATAAAATTGTCATCGTGATGGGGTCGTTGAACTGATATGTGATACCCACATCTTAATGTCCAGCTGGCATATGGCTGTCAACATGCTCCACCAAAGCCTCAACTCCCTAAACAAACACAATCATAATTTACAATCACGTTTTCACAGCATTTATTGCGCACATGCCAGCAGATGCAGTCCCCAGTTACATTAATACTAACATATGTGTATATATGGCTTAAACTATGGACACAAAACACACTGCAGTGCAGCAACAGGTAGACAAAAGAACAGATCAAGCAGTGATCATTTCTAAGTGCTATGCTGGTGCTGTTAGGTCAGGTCCAGACGAATCTCATTATGCAAAGAAAATGCCTTTACTTTCTTTTCACTTTCCTTTAATAGTATAGTACTTGTAAACATTATGTCTCTGTTTTTCCCTCTCTTTCAATCTGAGACAGAATTTAAAGCATTGTGAAATTCTTGAGATGCATCTTAATCTCTTTGTGCCGTGTTATAAAGCTTTTAAAAACTGATGCAAGACTATTGGCTTCAACAAGGAGAGTTCAACAGTTCAACAAGAAAGTATTTATTGACATTCGATTCAGAGGTCTCGCAATTGGTGCTTGTGAATGTTTGCTTTCAGTGAAATGTGCTCCCAGTTTGGGTTATTTTATTTCTTTATCTGACCTTAGATATCCCATATTGGTCTACGGTATGAGGTTTATGAGAGATTCCATCAAAAGATCGTAGCCACAGTCTTCCTCGGAGTATGTTTTCCCCACAAATGTTGTGGGGCCCGTTAAGATACAGAGGCAGCAGAGTGACAGCAAAAATAAATATATCTTAAAACTTAAAAGAGTCGGAATGACCCCATAGACCAGGCAGAGTCAGTGGACTGCACATGGCAGGTGGAGTTATGGATGTGTCTGTGGGTGCCTGTCTGCGTCTGTCTCTGTGTGTGAGTGATTACCCCAGCTGGAGTGAAATAAACACATCAGTGTGTGGTGACAGGCCCTACACACACACACACACACACACACACACAAAGTCAGACAGTAACGGGATATGTTTTTGGAGCCTGGTCAAGTTTCCGTCACATTCTTAACCACTCAGTCCACAACCGAAATTAGTGCAAGTTATGCACACAGATAATGGTTCATGATCAGCCCTTTGCATAATCTGTCTGGGTGTGTTTTTTATTTATTTTTTTTCTTATGAAGACAGACTCTATTTTGAAATGTATTTACATATTTATAACAAAATACATATGAATGTAATGTTATTTTATTTTTATAAGCAGCGCAGTCTGAAGTATTGTTTCACAATTGTGAATTAAAGCTTTGCAACAAGCCTGAAATTATCCTATAGATGCATGAATGGTCTGCATCTCCGGTTTTGCTGTTGTTTATTGATATTATGTTTTTTGTTGTTGTTGTTTGCTTTTTTTTTTTTTTAACAACTTGTGAGGGGAATTTTTACCTTTAGTCACACACAAATCTTCCCAGAAGGTAGCTGGGTCATGTGTTGTGTGTGCATGCGTGAACCTGGGAGGAGGCTGAGCCACTTGTATTCACATACACACACACACACACACACACACACACATCATACACTATTGCTTCCATATTGTTTCATGACTTTCTGCGTTAAACAGTGCCGAATAAGTTTAGACATATGTATTTGTGTAATTGCCTCTGCGTGCGTGTGTGTGTATGTGCGTGACTTTTTGATGCAAATAATAGCAGACTTTTCTGTCCAAAGGGATCTGTGGTGTGGCGATGCCAAAATGCTAACGGCTGCTTCATTCTCACATCTACGAAGTGTGCTGCACACAGACGGACACACAGTCAATTTCAGTCCTCACTATTAATGTGTCATTTGAGGACGTTTACTAGAAGACCCTATCTGGAGGCTACAGCTCTGGTGCCAGTGGAGTGCTTTAAGGGGACAGTGAGGGTGACAGTGTGAATTAAACTGTCTAACAAATAAGACATTCTTTCCTCCTACGTCCAGCGTTAGAAGCAGATCTATTGAATTACGTTAGGTTTACAGCTCTTTCAAATCCCAGGAGGTCTCAGTGTTCCTCTGCACCTCAGAATACATTATTTTTCTCCTTTTAATGTTATCGGATAAACTATTCTGACAATATCTAAGATGCATTTAGCTTGAAGGTTCTACCAGTTTTTTTGTGTCAAAATCTTTGTCGAAGGATTTAAAGATGAAAGACATATTTTATGCAGTGAATAAATATCTTCAAAGCTAAGGACATGATGGATAGTATTTTTAACTTGTGTATCACTGAATAAACTGAAATAAATTAAACAGATGGGATGAAACGCCTATGGACAGAATTTGCAATATCAAAGAAAGTCTTAGATATTTTTCCTAGCTTTACAAAATGATTTGACCTCAGAACCAGGAGATTTTAAGTCCTTATCAGTCTGGTTCCTCTATAAAAAAAAAGAAAACCTGGATGCATGATGTATGTGTGTATCATAGAGTGAGTACATATACGTGCACGCTTTGTGTAACAAAAACAATTTATGTAATGCTTTCCCAAAGCTCCCCTACCTTAATCCTCTTTGAACCAACATAGGAAGCCCTGTGGCTCATCTTCCATCACATTTTACCTTGATCCTCAACCTCTGTCAGAAATCATTTCCGTAATCCACAGATTAGTCCAAAAAAAAAAATCTCTCTTTTTTATTATCATTTCAACTACCTTCTGTAGGTGAATTATTGAAATGGTGTTAAGGATGATTAAAATGCTGCTGCAACTGTCATTTACAAATGAGAGAGATAAGTGAAGCCAGTTCTTGCATCATTTTTGGTGGCAAATATTTAGTGGCTGGGTTTTAGCAGTTTTGGGAGGGATTATAACAATCACATAATGATCAAATAAATCATTATCTCCATTCAGATGAATGGAAGGATACAGATGTTTCTATAGTATAATTTATCCATGAGAGCCCTCCCATGTGTAAACCACCCATTTTGTGTTTTTAAACAGAAAATGACACAGTTGCATGAGTGCACACACGCAAATACAGAGATGGGAGTGGTGTACACAGAAGTGGATAAAAATGCATATAAGCAGTGTAAGCTGTGATTTTTAGGAGCCTTGGGAGGCTGCTCATCCAGTGATAAGCCATGTCAGTAAGTTCAGGCATTAATCAGACCCTACTCCACAGTCAGCAGGCTGTTCAGAGCTGTATCAAAAATGTGCCGTTTCCATTGCAAAACCTTCCCATTGGTTATCAGTCTCCCTCAGCGTTTTGTCGGTGCGTCTTGATGCACTCATAAAGTCTTAGTATCTCTTTGGTTATTTTTTTGTTTTTTGTGCGAGTGTGTGTTTTCTTTGCAACATATCAGTTCTGTTTTTCTTTCTTGGGCACACAGTGTAGACTCTAATGGCAATTTAGAAAGAAAACATTAAATGTTTATCTTGGCTTTCTTGCACAAGGGGAAGCGCTTTGCTGTTTTAGCTCTTAAATCGACTGCAAATACAAATACCCATGGTCCTTGTTTCCATATACACGACAACTTAAAGAAGCCCTCATTCAAATTCCAAAGAGGGAAACATCTCATTATATAGTCCCTCTTTATGTTGTATGTGAACAAATTAACATGAGGGCGAGTCAAAGGTGTACCCCCACCCCAGACCCACATACATACCCTCTAATTACCTGTTCAAAAGCTTTCAGAAGATTTAAAGGATAGTTCTTTCTAATGCCTTTTTGTCGGTTGAAGAAAATATATATTCAGGGGTTGAACTGCTGTCCCATACGACTGTTTTCTGTTTTCATTTTATGCGGATACCTGTCCCAGATGCTCCGTGAGTTTACAAATTATTCATCTGTTTTCTATACCTGCTTCATCCTGTTCAGGGTGACAGGGGGCTGGAGCCTATCCCAGCTGTCATCAGGTAGAGGGCAGGGTTCACCATGGACAGGTCCATCATAGGGTCACCCGAAATAAACAACCACACACACTCAAATACATGGCGTTAGAAAAAGAAGGAACAAATTACTGGATTAGTCTGACTGAAATTCAACTAAACTCAGCTTCTTATAGTTGGACTAACACACACAGATAATGCAGCTGGTGGTCAGAATGATTCCTTGTGTACCTTTAACTGGACTGAAACTGACAACGTGGGCCGTGCACGCCTCACAGATCCTGCGTTGGACATTGAACCGGAAGTAATAGAGGACACCAACACAGAGCAGAAGAAAACAAACTAAAGCAGTCGGGATGTATGACATGAACAGAGATGTAAGTATGTCTAGTTCACTGTTCACCAGAGTTCTAATTTGACAGAATAAGCTAAAGCAAAGATTCATCTTTTGATTTGTGGTATTGTTTTGATAAGTTGCGTAAAGTAACAGGAAAAAAACAAACACTACTAAGCAAGCTGAAAGTTGGCACTATCACCACCCTCGGTGGCAGAGGCCGACATACTTAAGTCGGAGCATCAATCCTGGCATGCGTGCATTTTGAGACAAAGAAAGTCCAGTTAAATGACCTAGTTGAGCTGCAACCACAGCTCGACTAAACTGTACATGTAAACAATGACTCACCCCAGACAATTTAGACTCGCCACATAAACTTTGTTTTTTGGACTATGGCAGGAAGCTGAAGGACCCAGAAAAAACAAGCACACACCCCACAAAAAAGTCCCTGTCTGAGAACGAAACCGGGACTCTTACTGCTGCGAGGAGCCAGCGCACTTCTGCTATCCCCCTTCCTGTTTGCTGTAACCATCCTATCCTGTCCTCTATTTATATTTTTATTGTTCATCTTATTTTATTTTTTGTCACACTTTATGTTTTGGAGTTTCTTCACTTTCTCTCCCTCTGTCACTCTCACAGTCTCCTCCATGCCCTTTGTCTTCTTTCGTCGGAGACAAAGCTGAGGATTGATGGTGACATGACAGTGTGAGAGCGTGCTGCAGCTACCCGTGCTGCCCTCGGCAATCCCACCAGTGTTGTCACGGATGAATGAACACACTGTTTTGACACAGGGTGCAGCGTTGTCAAATAACAAAACGCTGTTCTGTTCTGTCAACTTTTATAAGTTGTTGGACCTAAGTAAGTCTTTTGTTGCCACAAGAAAGAACAACTTTTAGATATGTAATCTTGCAACATGTATAAGAGGTTTTTTGGTTATTTAAATCATCATGATATAATGGAGGTGAAATGATAATTCATTAAAAATAAGCAGATTTCTAACTCTTACTTGAAAGAGTTGTGAGTTCATTTTATATACATTTTTACTTGAGCAATTGGGGCAGTAAGTTCCTCATTTGAGACCAAGATTGGAAAAGTTTAATAAGCCAGGGCTTTGCTGCCAATTAATTGCTTTACACTTACATCACTGTTCAGCTAAGTGGTCTTCAGTGAGTTACAAAAGGAGGTCATTGCAATTAATATTTTCTCTCTTACTTTCTTTCTTTTTTTTAAATTAATTTGACTGTGTTGCTTATAAACAGTCATGATCCTCTGGGTGATGGCTTCACATCTGCAGTGGGTTTCATTGCATATCGTGTGTGCTTCCGTGCATGTGTTTGAGATTAAATATACTTACTTTTTTTTTTTTTTTTTTTTTTCGAAGTCGTTTCAACCATGATACTGGAATATTGAAACACTGGCTTATCTAGCGCTCTGCTCAGATGCCCTAAGCACAATTGATGCTCTGTTGGTTTCAGAAGCATTATTCTTTCAAAGGTAGATGGCAGTTTGCTGCTGAAGTGTGACCTGGCAGAGACTGAGGTACAGCACTTAAAGAAAATGCTCCTGTAGTTCTTCTGGGGACCATAAAGGAAACTGGCGCTCATGATGGCATCTGCTATTTATTTATGTACTTTAAAAAAAATGGTACTTTGATGCACAGCCTAACAAAAATGTAATTTCCCAGATTTTATAGTAACCAGAATAGTTTTTAATTGCTGAGTACATTTACTTTCATGCAGTAAGCATATTATCTACATTTGGTCCACTAAACTACAAACTTGTTCAGGTTTTAAAGGGAGGAAAAGAAAGCTTTATTATAATTTTTGTTGTTGTTGTTGTTGTTTTTTAGTGATCTATGCAATCACTCACATTTGTTTCTTTCTTTACTTTTTTCCCATGGAAAAAAGTTTGAGAAAGCAAGCATAAATAGTTGAAATTGAATACATGAATAAATAAATAAATAAATAAATAAATAAATAAATAGTTTTCTTGTTGACATTAAGTCTTTATTGAATTGTGTGCAGCAAAATATCAATGAATGCTTTGCATGTAAATTATTTATTTTCCAAATGCATTTGCCATCTTTGTTTATTATGCACATATTTTGCACTGTAATTTTATCAATGAAATTAATTTAATAAAATGTAAATAAAAGCAGAAAGCAAGACAAATGAATGGAAAGGTCTCTAATATCTCAGCTAACCAGACTAATAAAGTAAAGCTGATTTTGTTATTGGGTGGTTTTAATAACACTGGAGAGCTGGAGAGTCAATTAAAAAGGATTAGCATGCCCCCAATCAGCTCAGAGTTTCTTCATGCTTTAATGATTATGGAGTGTCATCAGCACTCCTACACTGTACTGTGACTTTACTTTCCACACAAACATAGAGTACAGTACAGAGAGAGTTGTCCATCCACTTAGAAATATAGAATTAATATACTTGATACTGATACTGATTTTATTTTTATTTTTTTAACATGTTTAATGATGTGGATTCTGCTTCTTCATCCTCTCCCTATGTGGGATTTCTTTCCAACATCCTCCCACATACAAAGGAAAGCATCTCCGGTTAACTGGTGGTTTTAAACTGGATTCAAATTTGAGTGAGAATGGGCAGACAAATCTGTGTAAGACCAGCGATGGGCCAGCAGTCCAGACCTGGTGTGATCACACATTCTGCACATGTGTTCACATCTGGCATTGAAATGTGTCCCCACATGTGTCTTAACTGACCACTTGAGGTGGGATCTCAGTTAAACGTAGCCTCTCGTGTCTCATCTGTTGTAGCCATTTGTGATGTTAAAGTACTTAGTAAACTGGAGAAAGAATAAAGCAGCGGTGACACAGATACATGCAGCTTCAACACTTTTACCACACTGACCCGTAACCATGCACAGGACTGCTTTATAATTTAACGACCCGTCAATCATTTCAACACTACCTCACAGCAACCACACAAGTCAGTTATAGGCAGCCTTTAAAGACAGAAGGAAACTTCATAAAACCTCATATTACCTTTTATTATGAGTACTTAAGCTAGAGAATCACATTCCTTATTATTGTCATTTATACAAAATGTAGTAGATCTAAAAGTTCTAAGTGAGAAATAACTAAATAATTGTTTCTTATAGCTTTAAATGGTGTGAGTATTAAAGAAGAAAAATAATATTCTATCTGGCTTTTTTTGTGTGTGTTTGCTTGGAATTTTCCTCCAGACAGATATTGCCTTGTGACGTGCAAAGCTTACAGATCAGACAAGAACAAAAAGTACAGTTTACTATACAAGAACAGAGGTGAAGAAAAGTTTAATCTTCTAATTTCCCAACTTTCAATTCCTCTATCACAAGCTGGAAGTGTTTCCCTTTTGAACTTTTCCCTGGTGATATCTGAGGTGTTGATTCTCAATCCAGCTGTTACTAGGTCAGCATCTGTTTGGGGAAATGTTCCCTTGACGTGCCGTGAGCTGTTGAGTGGATTTGGATGTTTTTCGTCTTCCCTTTTCCTCTAATGATTTGAGCCAAGGGTCTCATTTCAACTTTCCATCCCCCCTAACACTCACCCCGAACCGTCGTCTCTGTTTTTTCTCCCTCCCTCTTTTAGCTGTCACTGCTGCTATCGCAGTCCCAGCGCATTTGCCTGCCATTCCAGCTGCATGTTTAAGTAGTTATTTTCTGTTTTCCTTCTTGCCCATAATCAATGAGTGGCTCAAATATCCAGTTAGCAGTGATAATGTTTGTTTTTCAAATACTTATATCCCATGCCAGACTATTTATACTTTTGGTAGCTTTGTGGGGACTGGTCGTTTTTGAAAATCTATTATTAATAGCAGCTAGATCATAATAAAACGACAGTTGCAGGGAGAAAGTCTTTTACTTAAGGATATCAGTTCCACAGCTGATACAATGAGGAAATAGCTTTTCTCCCTGAGCCACAAGTTTAAAAAGTTCCTTCTGGTGTTGTTCACTTACCTGCCTGATCTCTCACCCCGAAGCTCTCTGCCCATATCTGTTCTGTCTTCCCCAGAGACTCCCAGATAATGGGAGTTTTCCACAAACTCCCATTTCTATTAGTGATTAGTATCATTCGCTGCTGTGACAAGATAAAGCAAAAAGAAAGTTTGTGCCTGAAAAATAGTTCAAATACTGTGATTTGAATAATGACTTGTCTTAATACATCTTATTTATTTCTCTATTTTATATACCTGCCTGTGTAGGTGGAAAGCAGGCTTTAAGTTTCTACACTGTTGTCCTGTAACTTGCTCGCGTGACATGATTATCTTCGACATTGTAACAGCTCAAACATCTCTTTTGTGCCCTCCTTCATGCTTTTTGAACTTCCACTTCCAAGTCGCTCGTCTTCTCCCGCTTTCCTTTCTGCACATTTTTCTCATTTAGTCACCAACCACCTGCACCATGTCTACAAAGTGCAGGAGCCCATCAATCAATCTTCCACCGTAGTAGTCCCTTGATGTAATGCCTGGTTTCTCTTCTTAGAGGGGATGTTGGGAAAGTTACAAGTAGCTGTGTTACTGCTGGACTTTCCATGGTCCTGCATAGACGCAAACACACACTCCATGTTTTGACACATGGATTGTAGCCTAAATTATTACCCTCACTATCTTCCCCTTGTCTTTTGCTGATTTGTTTCTCCCCCGCCTCTCCCTCTCCCCTCTGCATTCCTCACAAGACTTCTACTTTTCTGCCCTTGTTTTCCCAAGTGTGGGGCCTAATAGATTACCCAAGTATATCTTAGGCAACGAGTCTTTCCTCTCACTTTTTCTACCCTCTCAGCACCTTGTCCCTCTCTGCTCTCCTCATCTTTCTCTTCCTAATTGTTGACACGGTATGAAAATTCCAAATTACTCCATCTTTCTATTTTAGTCTTCCTCTCATTCCTCATTACCTTTTTATTTGTACTTTTCATTCCTTTGCAATATTCCCCTCCCCACCTTGATGGGATCCCCCCTTATATCTCCCCTTGCTTCCTCTTCCTATTTTTTGACATTTTCAACTTAGTTTTAATGAATAACCCGTAGGTATTTGTTCCCCGTTTCCTCATCCTCCTCCACCATTATCACTACGTGCCTGGCTCTCTATCTTTCTCTCCTTCACCGTTGCCGTGGAAATACCTTTTCTTTACCCAAACCCTCTCTTGAGAGTGTTCCCCATCCATCTTTCCCCCTCTCTGTCTCTCTCCACTCTTGAATGTTGACATGAGAGGGTGAGTCTAATAGATCACTGTGAAGAATCTGCACCTGCGTTAAATCTCAGAGGTAACCTAGCGTGTGTGTGTAGGTGTGTGTGTGTGTGCGAGCGCTCAAGAAAAGCCGATGCTAGCTTTCTGTTCAGCACATATGTGACCTCATTTGGTGCTGAGCAACTTCCTTTTTGTCTCCCCCTCTCCTTCATTTTACCTGCTTCTTATTCTCCTCTTTGTCCTCCCTTTTGCCATCATTTATAAACTCACAATCCTGAAAGTGAACCAATGACTTACTGGCTGTTTTTAGTTTGCAGGGCTCTGTGGCAGCCAGTTACGTTGATTTCTTAAAAGGCATGTATGTGGGATGTTTCGAGATAAATGCTGTATCGTGAAAAGATTCAAGATCACAGAAGTCACAGCTGAGTAAAAAAAAAAGTATCTTATGTGGAAGGCATGCATCATGTGATGTAGTGAGGTACAGCGGAGTAGCAGGTTATAAATAGGCCTCTGCTGGACTGTCCCAATCCAGATTTGTGTCCTCTTGTGCCCCAATTCTGTCTGTGTGGGACACCTTGGAGAAAACTGCTATTTCTTACTTTCTGCTGTAGATTTTTTTTTTTTTCTGTATGTATTTCTTCCTTGACTACATTTTAATTCTTAATATCGCAAGTGGTGCAGGGCTTCAACTGAAAGATGTCTTTTATACACATTTACATTTTACCATTTGATGTAATGATATAAATTAACATCGCAGAGGGTTAGAGGTAATATATACCTTTACATATTACGTTTACTAAAACTGTTACAAGGTTTTGTATCGTATCATTCCTGTTTTGTGTTTACAAAAAATGTGCAGCTTATTAAAATGATAAACCAAAGTAAAATAGTTAGTTGTATTTCCAGCTAATCCATACAGGTTGAATTTTTTTTTTCTTTTTTTTTTTTTTTTGTGGATTAACC
>JBAMYA010000024.1:6417072-6447240 GCA_037176975.1 Arrhamphus sclerolepis | reverse complement strand
TCTGACAAGCAAGTCATGGTTGCCAGCGAGCCGAGGAGTAGTGATGGAGCAGAGGAGCTCCAGAAACCTACATCACTGACATCATCGTGTCCATGAACACACTTCTTCTGTCGATCACCTTAGGTTGGGGGTCCGCTGGGTTGATACCTGGTCAACCCCTGTCCTCTCTCATCTGGAGGAATCAGGCACTTATGTACAAATCATGTTCTTTGATTTCTCAAGTGCATTCAACACCATCCAACCCATGATACTCAAAGACAAGCTCAGAGAGATGGGAATGGATTCCTCCTTTGTTTCCTGGATCACAGGTTACCTGACAGAAAGGCCACAGTGTGTCAGGTTGGGGAACTGTGTTTCTGAGACAGTAATGAGCAGCATGGGGGTTCCACAGGGGACTGTACTGACTGCATTCCTGTTCACATTATATACCTCGGACTTTAAATACAACTCTGAGTGCTGCCACATACAGAAATACTCAGATGATACTGCTATTGTGGTGTGTGTCAGGAACGGACAGGAATCTGAATCCAGGGATCTAATAACAGCCTTCAGTGACTGGAGTGAAAAAAAACTGCCTTCAACTGAACACCTCAAAAATAAAAGAAATGATTGTGGATTTCTGCAGGTCTAAGCCTTTTCTGGAGCCAGTGAAAATCTGTGGGGTGGACATTGAAGTGGTGCACACATACAGATATCTAGGGGTTTTTGTGGATGACAAGCTAGACTGGTCCCCTGACACCAACGCCCTCTACAGGAAGGTACAGAGTGTTCTTCCTGCAGTTACTGAGGTCCTTTGATGTTTGTGTGGAAATGATGACCATGTTCTACCACACGGTGGTGTCTAGTGCACTCTTCTTTGCTGCGGTTTGCTGGGAAGGAAGCCTTGCAGACAAAAACACCAAGCGACTGGACAAGCTGGTCAAAAATGCAGGTTCAGTGCTGGGCAGGAGACTGGACCCACTAACATCTGTGGTGGAGAGGGGCACACTAAACAAACTGAAAGCTAATATGAACAACAGCAGACACCCTCTCCACAGTCTACAGGAGCAACAAAGAAGCAACTGCAGCAGTCAGCTCCTCTCACTGCTGCAGAACAGAAAGATTCAGGAGATCTTTCGTTCCCACAGCAATAAGACAATTTAATTATATTTAATTAACTAGATAATGTTTTTGTTTCTATCTATCTATCTATCATTATCAGTTTTGTAATTATCCATGTGGGCATTGTTTGATTATGCTTCAGAAGACGCTGTTGTCAGAAAGGTCTTTAATAGACTATCGCATGTGTTGAGGGGATTAGAGAAATGACTGATAAAGAAGCTTCTGATCAGCGCGACCGCTGACTGAACAGATAAGGCACCAGGCTTAACTAAGCCTGGCTGTTAGCCTGGTCTAGAGCAGGCTAGCTGCCCAGGATATATCACCATGGTAACTTATGTGCTTTTGCAAAACTGAATCGAGGCTTAATTCAGCCAGGATATTCGGAAAATCCGGGATTAATCCATTATCCTGGTTTTGTGAAACAGCCCTCTGAGTTAACATAGATTGAACAGAAACAGAAACAAGTGGCTTGATAACAATGGAGACAATTTAATGATATACCTAAGACATACACAAGATTTTTTAAGAAATCAGGAACAATAAAGCACTCAGTTTTTCTTTTCAATCATCCACCTCACTTATTTCTTTGAATTTAAAAATTTCTTTCATATAAAACTTTGTTAAGCCAACAATGAATCCATTAGAATCAGTCATGTTTTCAAATGGTAACTGGAGTGGTCTAGATTTTTAACCATGGTTCTTTCTCATTGTTCCATTTCCTCTTATCATACATGTGCTTTCCATATACATTATTAAGTTTCTTCTTCTTCTTTTTTTATTTACATTCACACATACTAACCAGCATATAACATGACAAGGGTGAGGATCAAGCCATCAACCTTCCCACACTGGACAAATAATGTGAAAGCAGCTTCTGATTCACTACACACATCTGACAAAAATGTCTGATAAAAGATTAAAACAGGAAATTAAATGATTGACAAAAGCAACAAATATGATAACAACACAACCACTTGCTGGTTCAAGGCTATATTCTTTCTTGTTATGGTTATTTATTTTGTAAGAAAGGAAAAAATACATTTTGTAACTGGAATCTGAACTTTTCTACATCATTGATCATTGCTGACTGGTTTGACACAGAGTGGGTACCTGCTACACAAGTTCATGCTTCTTTCTCTCCAATAAGAGAAGAAAAACCTCTTTGATGTCTATGTTACTGAATATGCAATACAATAGTAAATATCATCCCACCATGTGATTCATTTCAGGAATAAAAAGAAAGAGAAGAAATTGCATAAAAAGAGAGAAATGAATCACACATATACATGTGTGCACACAGAAAATAAATAACTGAAATTAACTGAACACTTTAGACCAAAGGCTGATGCTTTGGCGTAGCAGCTACACAGATAAGCTATGCATGGCCCCTTCACCGTTCTGTACTTGTGCTATTGTTTGAGTCACTCCGCAATTCCATCACAAACCACTAGAAGGCAGTGAGGGGCTCCTTCTGTGATGCTGTAGTTCGCAATACCAAGTTATTTCTGTTTACTTCCTGTATTTAGACGTTTATGTTTGGCACTGATAAATGTTGAACATCAGTAATTTTTACAGACATTCCAGCAAACTATCATTCTACCCAAACTGAAAGCAACAAAGAAGAAGCAGCAGTAGGAAATATGAAAATAAAGTAGAAACAAATCAACCAATCACATTTTTTTTGCAACCAACATTGACGCAACACACAGGATATGGTGCAGCCCATGCCATAACAATGATTTATACTTTTGTGTCAAAGTGATGCCTGAGTTATGCTGTAATGCATTACTTTGACGCAGAAGTATAAATCAGCCTTAAAGCTCATTGAGGGTGATTTTTGTGGACATGCTGGTTCTGATGGAATTACTGGTGGAGATGTGTTTCTTATACCAAGGGAAACGTTTCACCAGTAGCTGCCTGAGGTAGTTCTGGAATTTTCTCCCAACTAACGTGTAGAACATGGGACTGATGCAAAAGTACATGTAGGCAATGCTACGAGTAATATGAAGGGCATAAACACGTTTCTGTATTTCCTCACAGTCATTGGATCCATCATAGATCAGTACTACAACGTTGAAAGGGATCCAGGAAATGAAAAAGAACAATACAATGATGAAAATCAGTCTGACTGTTTTGAACTTGGCAGCTATTTTGGATGATATGACAGTGATTGCAATCCTAATGTAGCAGTAGATGATAACTACTAGAGGAAAGACCAAGAATAAGAAAAGCTGAATGTAAAATCCAGCTGTTCTCAGCTTGTCCACATCAATATTAAGGTGACCAGGATACTCATCACAGAAGGTTTCCCCCATAAACACAAATGTGTTGTGGAGGAGCATCGGCCTGATACATGCCAAACCACTGACCAGCCACACCACAGCGCAGGAGATTACTGCATATCTCCGATTCCTCACTTGTGATGCGCTTAGAGAGTATACAACTGCAAGGTGTCGGTCAAAGGTCAGAAGAGCTAAAAAGAGGACAGAACTGTAAAAGCCCAGATAGTAGACACTGCCATTAATTTTGCACATAACAGAACCAAAAATCCACTTGGAGAGCTGCATGTAGACAGCTGTGAAGGGAAGGCTGCTCATGAAGATCAGGGAGGACAACACCAGGTTCAGCAGCAAGATGTTGGTCACAGTGGTTAGCTGTTCAAACCTGGAGGGAAGACAGGTTAAAAATATGTTTACAGTACAAAGTGCAGACTTCACATGTATCATCTTGAAATGTTTTACACTTATTGGGGAAGTACTGTAGTGTAGTAATTTTAAAATAGAGTATTGCATATTGAAAAGCAGAGATATTAACTTGATGGGATGTTTGGTGTCATGCAGTTCAAAAATACTTTTTGGTACATGAGTAACCACTCCAGAAAGAAAGGAAGCATCAAAAAGAAAATTGCATCCAGCAGTTTGAAAATTTGTGTGGGGTGGTATTGACCAAGCATGGGTATACATTCACAAATATAATGCCCAATAAGAAATGTTTTCAACTTTTAAGGTTATTTTCATGCAATTCTTTTATTTTTGCTTCAGGTTTAAGGCTTAAGGCTTAAGGAACATATGAACAATGACTGTGAGATCAGTGCTGATCCTGACTACTCCTCCTGGAATAACTGAAGCCATAGCTGAGAGGGATGTGTGTCTGCAAACACAACAAATAACAAATTGTGCCAAATACTAGAGAAATTTAGTAATTTCTAAGGTAATAAAGTATATACAAATGAAATGTATGGGGCATTATGAGGGACATTATTCTGAAATAGCATTCACACACACATATATATGAAATGCATTCATACCAGTGACGTATGGTCAGGAGAGACAGAGCATCACCTGTGGTTATGGAAAGAATAAAATATATATATTTTTTTCAATTAAATGGTTATATTTATCCAGTGGTTTGAACTACAAACTAATTTCCAATTTGACTTAAAAAGTTCTGATTGTTTTCCTAATTGGGGGGGCAGTAGTGAGCCCAGAGATTCTACTCCGCTGCTGCAAATTAAGTGTCAATGATCAATGAGACTGATAGACTTTAAAACTGAAAGAAGGCAAGGAAGACTTCTACAAAAAAAAATAACAGACATTTTTGTCCAGAAAGATCAGTACATGGACTTCATTTATAAGTAAGGGTAAGACGATAATAACATTTTTTTTTAAACTAAATGTGTGTCACGTGAGCTACAGTTTGTATGTGTAAAGAATCCTGATATGAAATATAACCCATTAACTGCTGTTGATTAAATGGTGAATAATCTACTCTGCTGGGTTCATACCAGTCAAAAGTTTGGACATACCTTTTTATTTAATGGGGGATGGGCCAGACTAAGAGTGATTCCAACAACTCCCATGAAGAATTGAAATCAAGGAGCAGTGTCCCTTGCCCAGGTCAGGCTTACCAGAGTCACCCCCTGGAGCCAGGCCTGGGGGAGGGGCTCATTTGCGAGGGCCTGGTGGCCGGGCCAAGCCCGAATGAAAGTCGTGGTTACCCCCTCTTGTAGGCTCACCACCCGCAGGAGAGGCCATGGGAGTTGGGTGCAATGTGGGACAGGCTGGCCTCAGTGCACTGACTCTCAGTTGTTGACTCTGGCTGTCGGGATATGGAATGTCACCTCTCTGGTGGGGAAAGAGGAATGGCCTCTCTGATCTGAACCCATGTGATGTTTTGTTAATGGACTTCTGTGCTAGTCACGCTTTGTCCATAACGAACACCACGTTAGAAATAAGAGAGTCCATAAGTGCACTTGGCCCCTGGATCTGTGGCAGCATGTTTTGGACACACAGGTGAAGAGAGGAGCTCAGCTGTCAACTGATCACTACCTGATGGTGAGTTGGATCAGGTGGTGGGGGAAAATGCCAGTCAGACCAGGTAGACCCAAACACGTTGTATGGGTCTGCTGGGAACATCTGGCAGAGGAACCTGTCAGACAGATCTTTTACTCCCACCTGCGGCAGAGCTTTAACCATATCTTGAGGGAGGTTGGGGACATTGAGTTGGAATGGGCCATGTTCTGAACCTCCATTGCTGAAGCGACTGACCAGAGCTGTGGATACAAAGTCGTTGGTGCCTGTCGCGGAGGCAATCCCTGAACCTGGTGGTGGACTCCTTGGGTGAGGGAGGGCATCAGGCTGAAGAAGGAGTTCTACAGGGCTTGGTTAGCCTGTCAGACTCTAGAGGCAGCAGACAGATACCGACAGGCCAAGAGGACTCCGGTTCTGTTCATAACTTTTATGGACAGAATTTCTAGGCACAGCCAGGGACAGAGGGGTTCTGGTTTGATGGCCTCAGGATTGCCTCTTTGCTTTTTGCAGATGATGTGGTCCTGTTGGCTTCATCAGACAGGGACCTTCAGCTCTCGCTGGAGCTGTTTGCAACCTAGTGTGATGTGAAGCAGCGGGGATGAGAATCAGCACCTCCCAATCCGAATCCATGGTCCTGTGTCAGAAAAGGGTAGAATGCCCTCTGCGTGTTGGGGATGAAGTTCTGTCTTAAGTGGAGGAGTTTAGCTATCTTTATGGGTCTTGTTCACGAGTGAGGGGCGAATGGAGTGGGAGACTGACAGGTGGATCGGTGCGGCATCTGCAGTAATGTGGGCTCTGTACTGGTCCGTTGTAGTGAAAAAAATGAGACTCTTCGTTTACTGGCCAATCTTCGTTTCTATCCTCACCTATGGTTATGAACTGTGGGTAGTGACCATAAGAATGAGATCTTTGATACAAGCGGCTGAAATGAGTTTCCTTGGTAGGGTGGTTGGGCTCTCCCTTCAAGATAAGCTGATAAGTTCAGTTATCTGGGAGAGACTCAGTGTCGGGCCACTGTTCCTCCACATTGAGAGGTGCCTCGAGAGGTTTTCCGGGCATGTATAGCCAGAAGGAGACCCTGAGGCTGGCCTGGGAACGCCTCGGTATTCCCCCAGAAGAGCTGGCTGGGGAACGGGGCACCCTACTAAATCTGCTGCTCATGTGACCCGAAACTGGATAAGCGGGAGCTAATGGATGGATGATCTCCTCCCCCTTCCTCCTCCCCCAGCATCTTCCATCAGTCTAACGATCTGATCTCAAAGATAAATACATTTTATAAACCCAGTTTATTTCTTTACTTTCTCTTTTATTATATTTTAAGTTCTTATACAACGTCTATTATTTATAAATAAATTTAAGACATAACAAAAAATTGAAGTGTTTTTTTTTGGGCGGGGGACATGGAACTGATTAATGGCATTTCCATTAATTTCAATGGGGAATATTGATTTGACATAAGAGCTATTTGACATACGAGCTCTCTCGAATGGATTAAACTGTAACTCAAGGTACCACTGTACTCATGGCACATGAAAACAGAACTTTGAACCCAGGATGGACAGACTCCTTCATGTGGTTTAGTGGATCTAATGAAGTAGTTTGTAGTTGGATCAACATCTGCATGGAATCAACATCTGACTGTCAACCACTCAAAACATTTCAACAATATTCATCTACACTTAACATTAAAACAAACAGATAAGATTTTAATTAAAAAATAATAAAAATCAAAGTTAAAACATGCATCTTAAAGATGGACGCAAAAGTAATTCGAGAACAAATAGAATAAACTGAAGCAACAGCATAAAATACTCCTTTTTGAAACTATGAAAAAAATAACTAAACAGTTTAATGGTCTCTCTTTCTTCCCCTCCTTTCCCACTCTCCACTTTTTTTCATTCAGTGTTCAGGTTTAAAATCCTTGAAGTTAAGCTCCAGGTCAGTTCAGAGAGTAGGAAAAGATTGTTAAACTGTTCAGTTATTATTTTTGCATAAGTTTCAAAAAGAAATATTCAAGCTGTTGCCTCAGTTTATTTTATTTGTTCTCAAATTACTTTTGCATCTGTTTTTAAGATGCATAATGTTTCCCCCCCAAAAAAACAAACATTTTGTTTATTTTCTGTTTATATTTAAATTCAAATTTTATCTGAATGATATAATGTTAAGTTGGTCTATATATCACACTAAACAACGGCATAACTTGTTGTTCTAGACCCCTGCTTTAGGAAATTTTCACAAACTGGACCTTTTTGAATTTTAGTTGAATACCCCTGATGTAGAAAGTAATAAAAATAAAGGTAAAGAAGATTCACTGAATGAGAAGGTGTGTCCAAACGTTTGAGTGGTAATATATTTGTAAATCTGATTCTGGTGGAGTCAGTGCCTCATCAGCCATGAACCTTACCACACATCACTGATTCATACACACATATGAAATGGGAAATACATTCACACATAGGCACTGACACACACACATACAAATTCACACACACATGAATATACAAGCACACTTTTCCTCCTATAACCCATATATACCCATACACATGGATAGTGACCTTACGTTAACCTGCACAATCTGTCCATGCTGGTCATCCCCTAGAACGTGATGTATTGTTGGATTTATTGGTGGCTACAATAAATTCCCTACTGAAGCAGTGGGCAGTAAGATTGTCCTAATCACCTCCCAAGTGAAGCAAAGATGCTGACAGAAACAGCAGCACATATGGCCAATTATGACAATGATCTTGAACTGCACAAATATACTGTTCACAACTCAAAAGCACACATAACAGCATCAGTACACTTCAGTAGCATGACTGCTGTAACCTACTCTGTTTGAGTACTTCATGAACAATGACACCATATGAGGTGGATGCAAATACTTTTCTTGTCAATAAATGTGACATCTTAGTTCAAGTGCATTGCCACAGTCTCTTTACATGCCAGATGATCTGCTTATTTTAGTTTGCTACAATTTTGCCTTTGTAAGAGCTGGCTTTACACATTATATTTAAATTGTAAGTCGTGTTAAAAGAATCATTCTGCAGTTGTTGGCAACACAAAAGGAGACTGTTTGACTTTAATGCTTCTGGTGAAACATACCTTCTTCTACGTTCATATATAATATGAGCTGCACTTTCCTCATAAAGGATGCGTTAAGGAAATGCAGGAAAGGGCAGTTTGAGGAAGAGCATGCTACTGTGGTACGTGCAGGATTTGTAGATCTTCAAGTTGAGACGACAGTTTGCCCAGGTGTTTTGTTAATGCTAAAGTGTGGCTTTTTTTATTTTTTTTTATTTGTTAAAATCCTTTATACTGCACCTTAAGCAGCAAGCGGAGTAAACAGGAAAAGAGTTAATACATTGTCAAGGAAGGAGAACAAAAACAAAAATAATGTGTGCTATCTGCAAATCTTATTTGGTTCAACTTGCATTACCGAATCAATACTTGCTACTTTTGATGTTTCAAACATCAAACTGCACTTAGATGTAGCATTAGAAGAGTCACACACAGGATGAGTGCTTTATTTCAGTTGTCCAACCTTTTTTGTAAACATAAATGTGCAGAAGGAAGCAACAACTCCCAACTATTCACCCACTTTTGAATAATTTGCAGTTCTTTCGCTGAAGTTTTATAAAAGTATTTTATTATGTATTCTAAGGCCAAACTATATTGTTTTCTTATCTTTAACTGAGTACTTGTAGTGTCCTTTAAAAAGAAAAGAGGTGCAATTGTACAACAAAGAAAGCACAAACAGATACAGAGTGAATAAAAGTAAAAATGGAAATAGAATAGATAGTTATCTCTCCTCCTCCTCCCCTGAGACTTCAATATGTGATCCATGTTACATGTTTATAAGAAAAGACTGTAGAGTAAACTTTTCTATCAGCACAGCTGGTGATACGTGATCATAACAGAAGAGTAAGCGGCAATTTCCAGCTGCCAGTTAGATGTACAGTGTGTGTACATATATGCTATAGAGCATGTTTATTATTAGAGTATAGAGTATATTCCAGGAGATCCCAAGACTGCCTTAAATGATGATCAATTCTGTAGTTTTTGTTGACTCTTGAGAGCTGCTGATGGGTGTTTCAGGCCATTATGCAAGAAATGAAAATGTTCCTTAATCACAATAGTCTTTAAATATATTAAATTTGAGTTACATCAAAATGTTTCAAAGGCGTTCAGAGGCTAATTGGTGTGATATTCACCCACGCTGAATGAGGACATACATTTAGAAAAAGGATTTACTTTAAGTGCTTTACTTATTTTAATGAGCAGGGTTTTTTTTCATTATTAGTCTTTTATTCCTCAATAAATATCACAATGTAATTGAAACAACAAAGCAATTTTGTTCATCTTATCACATTGAGCTAATTGTTTTGTCTAGTATCAACAAACACACACATTCACACACAAACTTTACCATATTCAAGCGCACTGTTGGATTAAATTTCTATTAGCTTTCCTCGATTGAGTTTGAAGATTGTTGATTAGCCAGTAATGGCCTTTGTTACTGCGCTAATGAATAGCTTGATTACTATTCTACTTAGCCACACATCAGGATGGGGGTGGTGGGTGAGGAGGTGTAGAGGGTGTGTGTGCGGCATCTGTTGGTATTATTCTCACATGAACACAAACGGACAGTTAGAGCCAGTTGTCTGGGTTTGTGTCAAGAAAGCTGATGGCAGGAAGAGAGAAAGATAGATGGTTTCCTTTGCCAACACAAATCTCTCTTCCTCTTCTATTTCTCACTCCGTCTGTGTTTGTGCCTCCTAATTTGTTTCCTCCCAGCTGCTCTATGTTTTTTTCCTCCTCGTGTCCATCAGCTATTGTCTTTTTGTACTTTCACATTTCCTCTGACTGTCTCTCTTCTGAATTATGTCTGTCTTTCTTTTTTTCTCTCCCTCTTATCATTTTCTTCTCTTGTTTTTAGATTTCTCACTTGGTGTACTTTTTTGCTGATCAGACTGGTTGGGCTGGGATAATATGTTTTGTATATGAGTATGTCTGCTGGTGGCGATGCTGATGGAGGAGGAGGATGAGGAGGAGGGAGTGTGAGTGTTTGATAATGGAAACAAGCAATGCAATTATGGTGATGGCTCTATGGATGCAAGTCAGAGAGGACGATAATGGGTACAGAACATCTGGTTGTGACGTGGTCATGAATATAACTACTGGTAGGGGGTTGAGTGGGATAGGACACTGATACAGCTGGATCGAAACGTAAACATCACTGCGAACTTATGCATACATTTTTGTTGAGTGAAAACATTTTATTCTTTTTTATTCTTGTAATATTCTCCTTGGTATTCTCGCTAAAAAAAAAAAAAAAATGGCAAGAATACCATGGACTGATTTTTATAAACCTGTGCTAAAAGAAATTAAAATAAAAATGGAAATAAGTAAATAAATGAATAAAAGCTAGAATCAAACCTGCTGCTCAGCTGTTACTGTTACTCAGAAACATCGGTATTTTTGTATTTTGGGCTGACATCTGGGAGACATCTTGCCAATGAGCAAACACGCTCCATGAACCTTTTTTATCTGGCCAACGTCAACAAAATGTATGTGTGCTGTCTGGGGCGCCAACGGCAGCGGGCCGACCCAACTCTGACCGAGCCCACAGGTTTGATGATCTGGGAAAATAACTGAAAATATCGACCTCCTCAGCCGATGTTATAATTAATGGGCTGATGTGCTGTCTTATGGCCAGTATCGGCCAGGTGTATAAGTGCTGTCTGGGATAGCGCTGTTTGAATGGTTTAATGTGATTGACTTATGAGTAAATCATTTCCCGTGTGGGGTGCGTTCTTATGATTGGCTGAAACATGGAGGATATCTGATTGGTTGCAGATCATTCTGTGTTAAGAAAAAAATGCATTTGTGAGTTGAGGCAGGGGAGTCTCAAAATCCACTCACAAATGCACAAAGTCCACAGACCAGAAGCTGTTTGTAAATCAGATTTTATTTGTGTGTGCATCAGAAATGCACGTGTGAACCTTGTCCTCTGCATTAGTGACTATTGAGACTGTTCTAACTCCATATGACAACAGTCTTTGAATACTGACCACCTGGAGATTTGTGTTTTCAAGGGCTGACCAGGGTCATGCGGATGTCAGGTCTTGTCATAACTTAATAACTTAACCATAACATGAAGTTTCACGTTTCAGATTTTAAGATCACTAATGTGGAGTCAGTTTAGGTGTACACTAAATTGTTCCGTTTTGTTTTGTTTTTAAATAATATCTTTCTAAAAAAATGACTTGTGACAGAAAAGTATGAATTGTAGCTGTAAGAAATCTGAAATCTCATTTTCTTAAAACACATTTCTTGCAACTTTTTAACTACTTATCAGGATAATTACAATGAGACTATATGACTGCAGAAAATGCATACTTAAAGATTGTAAAACTATTTTGGTGATACAGTTTCAGTCATAATTTTAGTAGTCATTGCTTTATTTTTAGTTCCTTTCTAAAGTCAGTGCCTACAAAAATGTGTTAAACTGATTCATGACTTCTAAATACATAACATGAATGTGTGCATTTCCCCTTGCTTACTAACCTGTTCAAAGTTCATCCTCCTCTTTATTCCCTGATATCCAACACACTACGTCTCAGCTTGTAATGAATTAAGGTGATGAAGCTTGATGGAGCAGGAGGTGGGGGTTTGCGTCATTAAAATACAGAAACACCCACACGTAGGTAGATTAATCACTGTGAGAGCTCTTTAACCTACTCATCTGTGGTCTTATACTGATCCAAATAATGTAGCTAATCAAGGGGATAATCCTTGGTGACAAACATGCATATTAACTCTTCAGTTACTCGCAGACACACACATACAAGGACACTCATTCAAACAAATGCCAAACTGTTTCATTTCCATGATTTGATTGCAGAATCAGAATTTATTGTAATCGCTCCATTTAATGTTTCGTCACACTCATATTGTGCATCTGGTGCTATCTTGAAATATTAATGTTGGGATTCAGTGCCACATCCTACCCTGTATCACTGTGCTGTTATCAGCTCCCGTGTGAGAGTCTTTGTAGTGGCTCTGCAAAGCCTGTCATATTTTAGCATTTGTTGTTGTCCTTTGGTTTGTAATCTTACTTCTTGCTCTGTGGTCTGCCATTTGTTTAGGTTTTGCAAGATTTATAATACATTACTCTTGGTGACAGTGTGACTGTGATGTCCCTGCTCTGAGCTGCAGATGTGCCACAAAGCTTTGCTATTCAAACCATGTTCAGCTGCTCAGCAATGCAGCAAAAGGGGATATACATATATCTCTTTATCATGACTTACTTTTATCTTACACTGCAGTTTTTGTTCCATTGTCAAACAGAGAGCTATATCTGGACAGATGTGAATTACTTTGGTGAGACCTTTATGCTTCCTTTACTTGTCTTAGAGTAAAATAAATAATAAATAAAATGGCTATATGGGGTGTTGAATTTAACAGTCCTTATTAGGTATACGGGAACCTCTACCACGTTGAGCCTGTGCATCACTGAAAAATAAAGAATCTGGTTTTCAAATACTTATTTGCAAAATCGTTGTTAGTCACCTGGTCAAGCAGTGAGAAAACATGAGCAAAATGAGTGTGGAACTGAATGGACATTGTTTTTGGGTTTTTTTCTTTCTTTTTTTTTGAGGGGTGGGGTGGTGGGGGGCACCTGAGTTTTGCTGGATTTTTTTTTTCTTGAATCCTGTTACAGCTCATAGGGCACAGCTGCCTGCTGTGCAGATGCGCAAGTGTCTCAAAGGGTGTCTTGTGTGTATGTGTTTGTGGGGAAGTTTAAGAGTGTTTTCTTTTCTTTTCTGTTTTGTACGTCTGTGTGTGTGTGTGTGTGTATGTGTGTGTATTTCTGTCTTGTGGCTTGTGGATAAAGTAAGAGAGACAGGTGATGTGGGGACGAGCGTTAAAATAACAAATACCCATACTCCCTTGGGGTTGGTTGATCCAATCAGCCACTCGCTGCCATTCACACAAACTCACACGCACACACTTACACCAGCTGTGACTAATGATGCAGAGGCAATGGTGGTGTTGCCACCACATGTGGTCTCCTTCCTCTGAAGCCACAAGAGTATGCATCAGTCTCACAGGCTTCAACCTTCAGGAGTCATCGAGAGCTGCAGCTATTTTCAGTGCATCATCACACAAGAGCTCACAACCAGAATTAACACATTATATCCCAGAGTAAAGTGCGGTATATCCTTGTCAAGAGGATATACCACATCCTCGTAATGAGCTGCAAAGTTGATTTCAAAGTTAATTTTCACCTGTAGATTGTTTTATTCCTGGATACCTATTTTTTCTTTCATGCTGGTTTCGAGCAGCTTTCAGTTTCTATGAAGTTTAACTTGATAGAAACTGAAAGGTTACTCAGCATCTCACTTCAGATTGACAATTCGGACCCGCAGAGATCCCCATGGTCAAAGAATGCAACCAGATCCCTAAAGATCAAAGAAAGAAGCAGGTGGAAGAGCTGAGGGGGGAAAATGACGACAGATCATGAGCAGGGAGTAAAGTGAAAAATAACAGAGAATTTCTGTGTTTCTGCAGCTGAGATTTCCATTTCCTAATGTGAGGGGAGGAGGAAATTAAACAACATGAATTAAACAACACAGCTTGGACATTTATGTGCTTGCCATAAAGCTTGGACGGACCGGATTTATGAGGGTTTGGACCAGTAAATACAGCACTCAGGAAATGTGATTAGGCTCATAAATAGAATAGTTTCCCGCTGTCCTACCCTTCACCCAAAGCACCTTGTGAAAGCATATGTTCAGTGCATTTCCTTTTTTGTACTGCCAGGTTCCATACTTTGAAGGGTTGTGAACTGCCTTCTAGTTTCTTTAGGTGCTCCCACACATCAACCCCATAAACTACATTTATTATTACCATTATCTCCACTTTTCATTATTTGTCATTATTCTAACCATGAAATATAAGAACCATTAGAGAGCATATGATATAAGTCTTGGCAATCATGACAAGGCCTTTGATCCCTTAGTTCTGTATTTACTCAGACACTTAAGGTGACAGGTCCTTAAAGTTTGTCCTATGTGTAACCATTAAATTGAGATTACAACAGCATCTTGTTATGATACCATCAACTTCCTCTTTCATTGTCATTTTGAACAGTTTAAAACGCTTTTATACTAATACAAAGGCTGTATTCTTTTTTTTATCTTAGTTCCAGTACCGTTATCAACATAATGATTTAGATGAGCAGCATTTCAAAACTTTTTTTTTCTTCTTTTTTTTTTTTTTTAACCACCTCGTGTTATCGGACATGTTTCTCAGGGTGGATCATTTGTGAAAGAAAGATTATACCTAGACATCATAATTGCCCTCAGCTGGCAGCATTTAATGTGCTCACAAGAAGCATAATTCTTCATCTGGTTAAGTTGTTTTATGCTGCATGGCAGGAACAAACCTGTCTGCTATAAAATCACTTGATACACAAGGTTAGAAGAGCCTCCACAGTGACCTCATATTTCCCTCTCTCTGTGTCTCAGGTGGAGTGGTTGAAGAACGAAGAGATAATAGACCCAGCGGAGGACAGAAATTTCTACATCACCATTGACCACAACCTGATCATCAAACAGGCGCGTCTGTCGGACACGGCCAACTACACATGTGTGGCCAAGAACATAGTGGCCAAAAGACGAAGCACCACAGCGACGGTTATCGTTTACGGTAAATATAAGTCACTTAAAGGTGGGATTATTCAAATTTGGTTTATTTGTTTGACACAATATTGAAAGTTTTACTGATGTGACACCCTTTTGAATCTATGTGCATTGACTCAACGGTGTGTCAAATCAGCCAAACCAGCCCCCATCTGCCACATGAAATTAGTTCTCCTGCCATGCCAGCACATGTTGTGTGCGTGTGTGCGTGTGTGTTTAATTTGTTTTATATTCTCAAATCACAGCAAATCAGCCTTGACCTCAACCAATTAAGGCCCCCACCCTCCGGCCCTCCCCACCCCCAAAAATACACCCTCAGTTTTATATTAGAACATTTGAGTTTCCCAAATGTTTGCACTTTCAGCCAAGAGTGGCAGCTCCAAATGAATTGTGCAGCATATGGGCATGGTAACAGCTATAAAAATCAACATCAAAAAATAACTTTGAATATCTCAGTTCCATCCTGGTGTCGGTTTGCTTCATGGGCAAAGCTCTTCTGGGGTTATTTTTACTAAAGGCTGACAGAAAAAGCTGCTTGAGCACAGGAGCATGCCTCACTTTTTTTTTCAATTTACCAAATGCCAGTCTGACATAAGACTATAGGAAATATTTGAGGAGGAACGGCATATACCAAATCACTCACACAGAGCACACACACACACACACACACAGACAGAAAGACACACGCAGTGTTTCTCACAAATGTAACAGTGACTCTATTCACTAGGAGGAGTGTTTCAATCAAAAATAACCGAGCATGTGTGCCTGTTCAATACAGACAGCGAGAGATGGAGTGGTTTGACACTGATGTTTCCTTACAGAAATAGATTGTTCAATCTGTGGTTCAATCTTCTCGGCTCCACAAGGGCCTGGCTGACACTGTTGACAAGGTGAAACAGTGGTGGAAAAAAAACACAGAAACATATGGGGAGAAAAATGAAGCAGATATGGATGGAGGGGAACAGGTGAGGTGAGGCAGAGGAGAACACAGTGGGAGAAACAGTAAATCTTCAGAAAATGGTCAACAAAACTGGCTGTAGCTGAATTAACTTGTTACCTTGTCCCTGCTGTGTCATTTCTAATTGGACTTTTGTACCGTCCAACAGGGATGCCCAGTTATCCTTCTCCTTGTCTCCCTTTGTCTCATGTATCCATCCCTTTTCATTTACTGTCCTGCTGCATTTTAATATTTTCTCGCTTTGCTGTTGCCATCAAGAATTCGGTGTTAAGCAGCTCCCCAGTGCCTTTACAACTAAACTAAAGCTTAGACCTTATAAAGATGTTCTGCAGCTGCAAGTAATTGAAAAGTTGCAGTATTTTTGTGTAGGAATATCATGCTATTTTCATTAAATTTTCCCAAATTTAAAAAAAACAACAACATTCTGGTGTCTTGAAAAAGACAAAATGATGTGTGATGATACATGTCAGTGTATCACTTTTGGGGGGCATTTGTAGCACTTTGGATGTACAAATGATCTTTATGTTAATGGACATATTTTAAGAGTAATTTTAGACCTTCAAAGAGACCTGCAAAAAAAAGAAAAATTGTATTGTCTTCTTCTTAAGAGGATCTAAACTAGTAAACTGATGAACTGTATGTCTGATAAACTATCTCATGATTTACTTTTCAGAAAGTGTTGCTGTTGCTCGCTTTAAATTAATGTTCGAGGATCAGGGTTGTAAATGTCCAGTAAACTGACTCCTTGTCATCTGGAGTCGTACCTTTCAAAACAATAATCAACTGTAGCCACCAGTGGTTTGGACTCAAATCACATGACTTGGACTTGTGTCAGACCCGAGTTGTTAATTTGATGACTTTAGACTTTACTTGAAAAAATGTAAAGTAAAAGTAAAAAGAAAGAAAAGAAAAAAGAAAGTCTTGCAACTTGATGTGAACTTTTACACCAGTTACTTGTGACTTCACGGCCTGCTGACTGGAAAACATATTTTACCCAAAGCCAAAAGATTAAAATATGTTAAGTCGCAACGAAACAAGCACTGCCATTATAATTATTAAAACTATTAAAATTATACTATTATAATTTTACTGAATTTTATGTTAACATTTAACATATAATTGTACCATTGTTAAAAGGACTGGGACTGGCTTGAGACTAGAAATTTCTGACTTGGGACTTGACTCGAGACTTGTTTGTGTTGACTTGAGACTGGAGACTTGAAGACAAAGACATGAGACTTATCTGAGATTTGCCGAACAATGACTTGGTCCCACCTCTGTTAGCTACTCATGGTAGATGCAGGGCTTCAATCTTAAGTGACTTAGTGGCTTCCAGTAGAGTTGTTCCTTTAACTGACCAGTCTCTGTTGCTGCAGTGAATGGCGGTTGGTCGACATGGACAGAGTGGTCCCCGTGTAACAGTCGTTGTGGACGAGGCTTCCAGAAACGAACCAGAAGCTGCACAAACCCCGCCCCACTCAATGGAGGACTTCCCTGTGACGGACAGGCCATACAGAAGCTGCCCTGTACCACGCTGTGCACTGGTATGTCTATTGGATTGAATTCTGCTCATACTTTTTTTTTCTCTCATACTTTTTTGTTTTTGTAAACCAGTTATTGATATTATTACTATGCATTTCTCATTCCCGTGGGTCCTTTCGTCCTCCTTTCCCTCTAGTGGACGGCGTGTGGACAGAGTGGAGTAAGTGGTCAGCCTGTGGCACAGAGTGCACACAATGGAGGAGGAGGGAGTGCAACAACCCAGCACCTAAAAATGGTGGGAAGGACTGCGAGGGGATGGTTCTCCAGTCTCAAAACTGCACGGACGGACTTTGTATGCAAAGTAAGTTGACAGCTATGAATTTGGATGTGGGGTCAGATTTTAACTCAAGGGCAAGGTCCATAGTGACCATGACAATTAACAGATTCATTTACACCACATAAAGATCATCATTTGATTAGGTTTTATGACGGCGGAAATTCACTGCTCTTACATGGGAAATATTTTAATCATAATTTCCTCATTATGTTACAAAACTGATGAAGATCACAGTTATTTTTTTGCTTCTTTTTGTCTACTCTCGCTGCTGCAGAACTAAGGCATTCATTCTTCTCACACATGTAATGGTTGCCCTAACTTGTTTCTTTTTACTGTGATCTTACCTTATTCCCCTTCATTCTCCTTCTTTAACCCTCAACCGTTTTGAACTTTCTGTCCCCTACATTCATTATCAGCCCCTCAGTCCTCCTGTTTTCTGTCTTACTCTGCCTAGTTCTTCCTTTCAGTTGTCATACGCTTTTGCTCAATGACATGCTTTCTTCTTCCGGGCACACTGATGTTCAAAAACATTTCATCATTAACCTTTTTCTCTTGTTCCTCACTCACATAAAAACACTGCTTTACATGGAAAGTCATGACAAATAATGATGTGCAGAAATCATCCGCAACTTAATCACTTTTAACATCAGCAAGTTTCAAAAAAGGGAAAAAGGTGGGCAGAGACATAACGGACACAAAATAGCAGCAGTAGTTTCACCGAGGTACAGGCAATTATATATTTTTTGACTTGCTGGAGCAGTGCCTGTTAGCCCATGTGCTCATTTTAATTGGCAGATATTCAAGTGTCATGGAGACAAAAAATCTGACAGAGTTTAAAGGGAAAAAAAAGAAAAGAAATGTTTTTTTGCTTTTTTTTGCTTTTTGTTCATGCTCTCTTTTATAATTATAGGTTAGTCTAAATACAATTCTAGCCATGAATAGATTTTTCTCCAAGTACAGAAGTTCTCTGCAAGGCTCGGATCAGAGAATACATACCTTTTTTTTTTTTTTTTTTCAATTTTCAAAGGCAGATTTATTCTAACCTAAAAGAACAACAGCGTGATTAAGAGTGGCAAAGAAACAACATCATCCTGGTTGTCAGGCAAGACATGAACATAGAAATATTTGGCTGTTGTCTATCTACCTTAAGCTGGGCAGACACTACGATATTTTCAATCGTCGTATTCAAAGCTCAAACTGGACAACTAAACCGCAGGGGTTAAAAGTTCACAGCTCACGATTTATGTTCTCACGCTATACGGCCCGATGCTCTGATGCGACCTGACCGTGGACATTGTACGTCCATACACGATCGCACTGCTTTAACAGCGCGATACACTCACGAGGGGCGACCAGAATTTCAAACAGGTTTGATTTTCATGCGACCACACGATTGGAAGGTGGTCGTGAGACGTTAATCGCTGCTCGTTACCCCACATATACGACACGAAGCGAGACGCACGATTAAGCGGGAGCGCGGCCCGATCCAAAAAATTCTCGCACAAGTGAAAAATCGGCTCAAAAAGGGTCAAAACTCGCACAGAGTCTGACCAACATTACCCCCAACCACCCAATCAGCCAGTCACCCATCGACCTAATAACAGTTACATCAGTACCACAGTGTTTAGTATCATTACCAATAACCCTGGTTGAGAGCAGGGTTTAACAAATACACACATTTTTCCGAGGTATAAAATATCAGTCTGAAAGGGATATGAACATACTTTAGGGAAACTTCTGAAATAGGTAGACTTTCTTTAACAGACATAAATACATAACAAAAAGACATTCTGTGCTTGTTTTTCATTTTTCCTTTTTTTTTCTGTATCCGAGCACTTTTTGCTCCGAGTGTTATAGCCATGGCAGCCTGAAAAAGGTTTGCAACTCTCTGTTTAACTGCTTTATACTCTTTTGACCTTTCACCCAAACTCACTTCTGACTTTTTTGCTCAAGACACAGTTTGGTGAGTGGAGATGAGGACCGCAGACACTGAGATGAAACTTTAAGGAGACAAAATAGCCTTTCTGTCCACAGGCTTAAGTACCATCAGAGCCCTGAGTACTATTCCTGCCTGGAAGGGGGAATGCGGAAGAATACGATTCATGCCAAAAAAAAAGTTGTAAAAGACACAAATCAGAATCCTGTGAGAGAAGGACAAAATCATTGTTGATACAAATGGAATCTGACTACAAATCCAACACTGACTGGTAGGCCTGCCCGTCAGCTCAGACATCTGGTTTTCCAGATCAGTAGAAGTTGGTAGAAACTGTGTGATCTAGTTCCTTCACTGTTACAAATAAATTTTTCCATTCTATAATGTAAAACAGATGAATACATAAATGTGAAATTTATTGGAGGAGCGGGGGGGCAGGGACTAAAACCTGAAGATGCTTTCTGAGGTTTGACAGAAATTTTTTTTCAAAGCGTAAAGAAGCTTGACATTGTAGAACCTTCTCAGTTAATTTTAGCGAAGATTACAAACTTAAATTGTTATAAATCCAATTCTGAAAAAGTTGATGATGATGAAGTATCTGGTTGCATCAATGGCAGACTGAGATTACCTACACAGTATATACAATGCACATTGATTTGATTGAATAGTAATTCTAATACCAACACGGGCTCTGATCGAAGACAACTGGTGCACAAGCCAAAAGAAGGCGTTTTCAACATAAGGCGTATACAAGAAGTATACAACTTGAGTACGATTACATTTATTTTCTAATATGATTGCTGACTGTTAAGCAGGTTTTTCTCTTTCCATTTTGGATGAAAATATAAAAAAATACCTTCATCATCATCGTCATCAGGCTTCTAAGGTCACTGTAATTAAACCTCTACTTCAAATTAGTTAAACTACCACTTAGTTGATTAGTGAAACGATAATCATCGTTCATGACATCAAGGCCAAGATGACTTCTACTTTTCTAGCGTACCAGCTAGAGAACTGGGCTGGCAACCGGAGGGTTGCCGGTTCAATCCCCGGCCGGTACCAATGATGTGGGCGGTGGGAGTGCCTGAACAAGTGCTTCCCCACGTCCACATCCATGGATGAGGTGCCCCTGAGCAAGGCACCCAAAAACCCCACCTGCTCCCTGGGCCGCGCATCACAGCAGCCCAGATGAATCAAATGCGGATTAATAATAGTATATCAAAAAAAAAAAAAAAAGACTTTTGTACAACCATCTAGGAACTTTGGCATGGTCTCTATGGATACAGCTCCTTTTTTTGTGTTTGTAACACAGATACCAGTGAGATTAATTTCATAGTTTTAGTGTTGATAAATAGTAGTATTAGTAGTTAGAGTTGACACGCCTTTAGCTATACTGCTGTAGGCCTAGTCGCAGGGTTCCCTAGTGATGTACTGGAGAAAACAAAGGCGACTGCATATTGAAAAGCAATACAGAAATGCAAAATCTTTATCTACAGTGATCAAAAACATAAGCCTTTGTTCTAATTTAAAGCTCTAAACTTTCATTTATAGATGTCCGGTCCTTTATCATCTTCGGTAAACAGTGAAACACTAATAAGCTGCATCTATAAAAGTATTGGAATGTCTGGTAGTTTTCATTTTAGTTATTCACGTTCTCAGGAGGATGCATTTTATAGAAGGCACACAGAACTGACACAGAACACACATGCAGGTTGATGGCGGCAATGCTTGTATTTGTAGGATAAAAAAACAAAACAAAAAGAATCAAACATATGAATTATCATTTCTCACTTTTTATGCATAGCTGTGTATCAGAACTATATCGGATATTAGACCACATGCTAAAATGACACAATTCAATCCAGATTTTACTTCTGCAAAGCTCTGGGGAAAAAAAAACAAAACAGAAATGAATCACATTGAGAGAAAAAAATAGGTATAGGTCACGTCAAGGAGGCAGTGTGAAGCTAAATGAAGATTTAATTAAATTTGTTGGATTCATTACATTGGTTGTTTTAGTTGGTTTTTTGTTTTGTTTTGTTTTACTTTCTATGAATGAACTAGTATAATCTGTATTTGAGGTTTGAATTGTATCATAAATAGATATTATCAAATAGGATTTAATTGGACCAAATGTGTATGTAAAATTGATGATTTTTGTTGTAAATTGGCACTAAACCAATAAAATGATGTAATTTATGCAGCTATGTTACATCTAACTAGCTCATGTTCACTGCTGCTCCTGTAAACCTCACTTTATAATTTCTGATGATGCTTATTGTTGATATGAGAAGAATACCTGACTGATTTTTCAGGAACTGCAGAACCTGCAGCCATGTGAGCTTTGTATGAGGGACTCATCTCTGCAGGGAAAGGATTGCAGCGATGAGTTAATTGATGGTCTATATCATAAGCAGTAGAACAATTGCATATTGTTCCTTAAATTGCTTTGCTTGAGGCACATTATTGACAAAACTTATTGTACATGCAGCAGCTATTACTCCTACCCTGGTGAATTGTCTCGTATCTCTAATCCATGGAAAGGATTCCCTGCTGCCTGTGGGGTATGTGGTCACAGAATCTGGGATAAAACCCAGGGAGGTATACATTTAGGCTCATTTCCTGTGATTGATTTCCTGTCTTTAAAATGACTGCACAGACGTGGTTTTATGTCAGCACTAATGTTTCAACTGTTTCCTGTAGCAATAACAGGGAGCCATGAAGCATATGTCTTGGTAGACGTGCTGCAGTATCTACAGTTGTTAGAGGGAGGTTCTGTCTGTACAGCGTTTTTGAGATACTATGTTGGCAGTATATTTGAAAGACATTTACTAATTCTTATTCCATTTATCTTTTTTGTTTTATAAATGATTGCTCTGGTCCTACACGGACATAAAGTAGGTACTTGGAATGCTACAGTCATGCTTAGTGTTAAAAATAGGAATTTTGATGGCAACTTTGAGCGTTTTAGGGATTTTAGCAAACTGATAAGGTGCTGTCAGTTTGGAGTGGGGACTTCATGTTTTAGATAGTGGTCTGCAATTGACTTTGTGCTCATAAGCTCTTGCTCTTGGTCACATCTCTTGCTGCCTTTTTAAAAAGTTGTCCAGCTTAATGTAGAGAGGTAGAAATCCATTTGACCTCACTTCTGCCCTGTCACTCCTTTCTCCTTGTGTTTATCTGTTTATCTCAGAGTTACAGTAGTATGAGCCTATATGTGTATGCGTGATTTACACGTTTGCTGTTTTTCTCTCTTAGGTTTTGGCTTCTTGACATTTAACTGATGCATTGATCAGAATTCTTGGAACAGATTCACTATGAACTCCAATAGTTCATCCCTGAGGGCATGATATTTCACTCACAACCTCCTCTGTATCTACACATGCGCGTGAATATGCATGCACACAGTTCCACCAGAGCAAATATAATCTGCCGTGCAGGCTTTAAAAACCACAGTAATCACTGGAGATGTTAGCTGTTATGCAACTTTAGTGTTTGGATAGAACACTGAATTGTGTTTGTCTTTTATTATGCAAAACAATCAGCAGGTACTGCACTACTGCACAGCATCAGACATCCATCTCAAAATTGAGAGCTTTGCCCTTCCTCTTTTTGTGCTCATCAATGTGGTAATTTTGTCGCATTGTTTCCTGCACACGAGAGCCGTTTTTCTGCTCCTTTTCTTATGTTTTGGCCTCATCGGGGCTCTCTTCTGCTTCCTTCACAGTCCTGTTGGCTCACACTAAATCATTTATGCTTCATTTTTCTGCCACCATGTTTTCATTATTGTTGTTTGCTCAATCAGATGTTTATTTTGTTTTGCTTTTTTTTTTTTTAATAATTAAAAACTGATAAATCTTTGTTGCGCTATGTTGCTCCTATTATCATCACTGATTCAGGCATTAATCATTTTGACATTTGTTACATGCAGTCATATATTTACAATCAATTGTGAAGTGTGCTCATGCATGAATAAGAAATTTGATTTGAAAAAAAAGAAATTAAGAGAAACGGAAAAATAAAACATTGCTAAAAATGTGTTTAATTATCCAGCGGATATGAAATCTTTTGGGCAGTGCAGATGAAATGCCACATGCTACCTGTACCTCATCTGCACTTGTATTATTGTATGTTTATATGGTATGTGATTATCACCCCACTTAACCTCGCCAGTGTTTCTTTCCCTTTAGTGCTGAATTAGTACGTCCTCTACAGTCAGTTGTTCTGGCATGAAGCTTTTAAGTGTACGATGTCGCTGTGTTGCCTTTATCAATTATACACCAGCACCTCAATTATACATCAGTACATCAGAAGTTCATTTGTGTCATGGACCTTCTGTTTGCCACAAGGAAGTCGACCTCGCTGCATGACACAGCAGTAACTATCCTGCTGATGACGATTCATAATGTCTCTCTTTTTTATTCATCATTTTTGTGGCTTAAGAATCTTTTTGCTTTTTCTTTCAATCCTCATTTGACATTAGATTGAGTTCAGCAAAAGCTATCATGAATAGAAAAGAGACAAGACTGAAATTAAATAAAACATTGACAGTAAAATTCTGTGTCCCTTCATGTTAGTCTCATTTATTTAATTTTAATTGTTTTCCCTTTTCTTCCCCTCATTCATTCCACCATTTGTTTCTTTTCCTGTCCCAAGGTTCATTGTTTCAGAAGTCCACTGAGCCCAAAGTAGGCATAGGAATCCCATGTAAGTTGATGTTTTCTGTTATAGTCATTCATTTTTTTTCTGTCTCACTCTTCTTGCTGCTTCTCTGTCTTTTTTTTTTAACTGCACACCAAAAGTCTGCTCATGCTTTGAGTTTTATTGTTTCTTGTTGTCATCCTCTATCACTGGATAAGAGTTTTGAGGTGGTGTTTTATTCCTTTGATGTGCAATCATCTTTGTCTATCAAACAGTTCTGGAGAGAACGGGTAAATTCTTCAAACACTGATTCCTGTAGTTCTACCAGTATCCACTCACTGATCAGTGTAATGGATGATGACATTCTACCCTACTGCTCAAAATTATACCCAAGTGTTCCTGATATTTTATCTTATTAACAAAAAAAGTACATCCTCATTAACATCCATCATGGAGCCTGTCCCACCTCCCATCAGGCGATAGACAAGGGTACACCCTGGATGTTACTAGCGCATCGCAGGATTGTATATAATCATCATAAAAGGGATTAAGCCCACGAGTAATTCTTTGATCAGGTGTGCACAAAAGACTTGCAGACCTGAAACACACCATACAACACTTGCCAGTGGAATTAACTGTGGAACTGAAGGATCTTACAACTTCTACCATGAGTGCTTGATGGGGATTAAGAAAAGAAGACAATTAATTAATATTTCCATGGTATTGCAATCACATTCATAATTCTTAATCCTCAAGAACTAACATACTTTCTCTTTTAACATAAGAGGATGTGACTAATACCTTGAAAAAAAAACAATGTTCTTGAACAAATCAGTTTGGATTATACATGCTTTGTCCACTCAGCTCATAGAAACCTTTAGCTCAGCTGTGACCAGAAAATAATGTCAGAAACAATAAAAAGGCACATATATTCATGCCACATGGAACTTCACAGCCATTAAACATTTTTGGGAAGAAGTCACTGAAACATTATCTGGTTTCTTGGGCTGCCTCATCCCATTATCTCCTTCACTCTGCCTGCTAGGAGATATATCAGAATGTGATCTGGATACAACTAAGAATAAACTTTTCCTCATAGCCCTAATTATCACCTTGAAAACTATCTTCATGAGCTGGAAGTCAAGGAACAATTTGGAAAAACCTGCAATCAGACCACATTTCTTTAACTGAACTGTCATCTCCTTCCACAGACACCACTGAACCACAATCTGTCTGGTCAGCTTTCATAGATTTTTTTGACTGAAAACACCTGACTCTATATTGATATTAATGATAACATTTTTACCATTTAACATAGTATTTATTTCTTACTTATTACTTACTTACTCTCTTTTTTCTGTCTGTGAGCCAATCTTCCATACTAATATTTACACTTGCACACACAGGATATACAGAGATATATATGCATATATAATGCTTCTGTAATTAATATCATTTATATTCTTTGATTTGTATTAATGAGCTCTCCCTGTAATTAACTGTTCAGCATGTTCTCCTCCCCACTGAGTTAGCAGGAAGAAACCCAGACTCCAGCGTAATCCTGGTATCTCCATCACTGCCTCCATGCTGTTTTGGTTGGCTGCTCTCTTGCCTTTAACCTGAGGGTGGCTCTCCTGGTCTGTTATGGGGCTGTGTATCTGGCCACCCAGGTGGGGACCGCCCTGGTTCTCAGAACAATAGCTCTTGGGGGAGTCTGGGTGTGCTGGTGTGCCTCCTGACTGGCTCAGAGGGTGCAGGCATGGGTAGGCCTGGGTGCTTCCTTCCCTCCAGTCCTGGTTACTGCCTCTCTGTGGGCTTGTGGGACGTTCCTCAGCCATAGGAGGGCAGGGCCTGGCTTATGGATCTGCCCAGGGCCGTGCTATGCACCCCCCCCCCCCTTTTTTTTATCTTTTTCTTTAAATTTGCTGATAAAAGATTTGTTGGAACAAATATTAAACGGTGGTTTAATAATTTATTGCTTACACCAACATGCCACGAAATGAATGAATTGACTGTTGTGTTTCACTTGTGAGTTGCTTTGCTAAATGACTTGATGTAATGTAATTTCTATTGTTGGCTGCAGCAGGAAGACTGTTAAATTTTTGCTGATTTGATGAAAAGTTCAGCGGGGCAGTATTTCTGTTGGCATCTTGAGGAAGGCACTATGGTTATAAATCTTGTGGGTTATAGTGGGTGATCGCAGTGGTTTTATCCTTGGCTCCTCCAGTCCATCCATACTGTATCTGTGGGCAAGATACCATGTCTCAGTGTAGTGTTTTCAGGTAGTGATTGTGGATGGAATTCTGCTATACAAATGCAGTGTCTTTACCCTTTTCAGGTCTTATTTTCATCCCATTCATGCTTGATGGATTAGTGCACTAGTCAACTAATTGCATTAATACAGAACAAACCATTTCATTTTATTTTGATCAATGTGCCTTTTATCAATAAATAATGACCACTCTGCAGCTAAAGAGAATCTGGTATTTACTAGACCATAGTATGATTAAGTTTAATCTTTTGATTAACCCATATAAAAGCATTTTTGTTTGGAAATTCCTTTACCATTATCTGGACATTTAAGTTAAACAGCAGAGGCCACAAATGTGGGTTTTTGACCCTCAAACCACATGCGAAAGCCATACGAATCTAATCACATTGTTTATGGGTGATATTCAGTGTGTCTTGCTGTATTAAAGATGAGCAGGTAGGGGCAAGACACTTGAAGCCAGTCCCCTGCAATTCATTTAAACTCTAGAAAAGGGAAAATACTAATCTGTCATATAGAAAAAAAATAAATAAATAAAAATTATGTCATGAGGAATCATAAACTCTATCTTACTAGCTAAAAATATAAAAAATATAACTATTCTTTCACAACTGAAATTGTAGCCCAAGATCCAAGAGTTTACTTAGGAAAACGACTGCACCTTAGTTGTGAGATTCCTTTAATTATCTTGATCTTGTGTTTCTTTCCATCTTCCATCTCAAAAGCTGTGAATCAGTTGAGTACCAGTTCAATTAGATTAACAATTTATGAGTTTGCTGCCGCTGTGGTTGTTTGGAGAGTGTTGCCAGAGTTAGCTGTTTGATTTAACTAGATCTAAACATTGTGTTGAGCAGGTTAGTGGGTCTCTATTTCTATTTTTGTTTTCATTTTGTATTTAATATGATGCGTGATTGACAAATGACATTGAACCTACAACATTAGATCTGAGAATGGATCTGCAAACAGCACTCCTTGTGCATTGTTGCACCACTCCCAGCTCTTCTGCCTTGCTGATAACACTTCCTGGACCACTTGCAGGTGCTCATTAGCAACTCATGTTGGATTCCAGTCACTCTATTATGAAATCAGATGATTGTTTTGACATTTTAACAGAGTTCAGCGGTTGATGAGAGCCAAATCTGGCAAGTAAGTGAATAGAGACAGGTGATTTTGTTGGTGCTGCCAAAAATGTTGCACATTTTTAATGTGCTGGCTGTGTCATCTCAGTGGCACAAAAAAAAAAATGCTTCAGGTCACACTCTTTTTTTCAGAATATTTCCCTTGAACACCTCAGAATAAAACAGCAGGAACTGCTGACAACAGACCACTTTTGGGGGACAAATTAATGGTGCACCACGGTTGAAGATGACAATGGGATGACGGGATGACACCCCTTCCTTGGTGAAATTTCAGGGACTCTCAGAATTTTGCAAACATGCACCTGGGAGAACAAGACTTCCAGAGAGTGTGTCAGGCATGGCACTGGGAGCAGCATAATGCTGCAGGGAAGGAAGGGATAGCAGCCAGCTTTAAATCTGACACAGTTTTTTGGTTTTTATAGGCACAGGGCAATTAAAACAGTCTGAATTGTTTGATCGCGTCTCCTATTGCCCTTGGCAAGGGGGGGGGGGATTGAAATAGTGAAAAAATAAAGAAAAGAATAAACTCTAGGGATTGACAACATGCTACTTTTCTAAAGCCAAGGTAAACTTTGGTCAGTGACTGAACAGTTATAAATAGGTGCTGAGTTCTCCAAAGCACCCCAAGAGCCCATATGTTGCATGTGGCAATACAGCCTTAATGCCAAATCGGCATTTTTAATATGATGCCCACACTCAACTGAGAGTTGCTTCTTGAATATCAGCACAATTTTATTACAGTCTGAAACTAACCTCAACCACAAATAAAGATGGCATATTGGCATCTCACTGAAGTCTGTCAGTCTCAATCTCAGTGCTTCATTTTTTATTTATTTATTTTTTTGATTGGTCACAAAATATCTCACAGAAGATTAGATATAATTTATATGTATATATTTGTATAGCGTTCCACTTGAGAAGATGAGCTGCAACATCATGGTTGGTCTGTAAACTATAGAGGAAAGAAGCTGTTGGCATTATTCCAGCAGAAACCAAAAGAAGATATAATGTTCTCTTTGCTCAGACAAAATAAGTTGCACTGAAATGTTAATATTCAGTCCATACATTAAATATCCCCATTATATTGTATTGCAGGAATTTAACACAATGGATAAGATTTTATGACTGTTTATGGAGTTTGTTGTGGTTACAGGAATGCCTCTTCAGGCTTTAGTGGCTCCAAAGTGATTTCATATTTTATTTCTTGGCACGGACAGCCAAACCTTGTTCCAGTCCCACCATAGAGGATTAACATAGACACATTTACAAATAACTGCTTCCTAACTAACTCTGTCTTCCATTCAATCCTGATGGTTACTTGAGGTGCATATGTCTTCTGGGGATCCAGTATAGGTGGTGTTTGCATGTTTGTGCCAAGCAAGATCAAAACAGCAGCTGAATGAGTTTCAAGTAGTGATTGTCCACAGCTCTGGTTTGGATGCAAATCACAGAGGAGATACAGACGAGCTAATCTGAGTTATCCCTATCCCCCCCTTGCTTAAATCCTCTCCATGGCAGATTGGACAGACTCAAAGAATGACGAGAATCTCAGCCAATCAATAGACAGTGATCCATGCTGACTGGGGGGGTGAGCCAGGGTTTCTGCCCATGTTGTAATCAACTGCATGTGAGAGTGAGAGAGAGGCTCCATGTAATTTCTGAGAATTCCTGAGCCTCCAGGTTTAGAGCGGATGTAAATGCACATGTGAATAAACCTCACTCTTTGGCTCACGAGCACATTATATATAGAGTTCGTGAATTCCAAACAAATTATATAAAATACATTTAACAGCACTGTTGCCTCACAGCAAGAAGGGTCCTGGTTCGAACCTCCACAGGGGCCTTTCTGTGTGGAGTTTGCATGTTCTCTGCTTGCGTGGGTTCTCACCCGGTACTCTGGCTTCCTCCCACAGTCCAAAGACATGCTTGATAGGTTAATTTGTGTTCCTAAATTGCCCTTAGGTGTGGGTGAGAGTGTGAATGGTTGTATGTATGTGGCCCTGCAATGGACTGGAGACCTGTCCAGGGTGGACCCCTGCCTTTTGCCCGAAGTAAGCTGGGATAGGCTCCAGCAGACCCCCCATGACCCTGCACAGGAATTAGTGGGTATAGATGATGGATGGATAGATGTATTAGTTATTGTACCCTTTGGTGCAGGATCAGTCAGTCCGCACACATGAACAATAACTCAGTTACTGGGACAACAAAACCAAGAAAAAAAAACATGAAATTGCCAATGTCTACTTGTGGTAGGTGGATGTTGTGCTGCTCAGCTGCAGACGAGAGGTGAA
>JBAMYA010000024.1:6396291-6416972 GCA_037176975.1 Arrhamphus sclerolepis | reverse complement strand
GAGGTGTTCAGTTGAAGGCAGTTTTTTTGACTCCAGTCACTGAAGGCTGTTATTAGATCCCTGTATTCAGATTCCTGATAACCATGGTGCAAACTATGGTCTGAGCACGCTCTCTGTGTTGTTTAATAAAAGCTTTGATGACCCTGTAAAAGTCGTGTTTCATACCCAGGTTGATGCTCTAGAATTCAACAATGAAAAAAAAAAAAAAAGACACAATAAAAGAACATTGGTTTTCATATTCATCCTTTTGTCCTCGTATGTATGGACATGATTAGCGTAACTGTATGAAAATAATTGAATGCTGCTTTGCTGTGGGACACCACGAGCTCTTTTCTTCTTTAAAAGATTAACACGTGTTTGTCATGCTGAAGGAAATAATAAAGTAAGCACTGGTGTACCTTCCTTTGTGTTTAGAAAATTCATCCAGCTCCAATCATTTACTCGAGTTAGAACCTTACAGAGCGAAAAGATTCTTCATCCATTACAATTTTACATGTTTTACATTTTTATTATGTAACATAAACTATTCCCATGAACCATCATCCTAAACTTAAAATTTAATGTTTTTTGTTTTCTGTTGTGTTTTTTTCATTCATTCCTTATAATGCCACCTCTCTTAACAGAATTAGGTTTCCATGACATGAATAATACCTGAACCACACACCACCAGTAACATGCACACTAGAGAGAGGAAATGCAGAAATTGAAAAGAAAAAAAAAAACATTTACATATGCAGTGTCCTCTGTGACTGTGTGCACGTGTGCATGCCCTGGCCATGAGCACAGAACGTTCTGCTTCCTACAGAGAGCTGTCAGGTAGCACTTGCTAGGCCATCACAGATGGGATGTTTGAATGTGTCCTCACTTCCCAAGTGAGTTATTCTTTATTTAATCCTTCTCTGGTGCATCCACTGAAAGGCACATATTTTTCATCTAAATCCAATTTAGCTGAGCTTGCTGGTGAGTGCCTCTAACATGAATGAGCTTGTCAGACACACGGAAGGAAAAGCTCTGGCCGTAGTTGACGGATGTACGAAAGTTTGCGTGGATGTATGTATGTGGGCATATCTGTTTACTCATTTATTGTGTTGACACTTACATAGGTGCTCATAAATATGAACATAAGTGAATCACTATTAGCACTTCGTCAATCTTGCACACCTTACTTTTTATGTGGAAGACTGAAGTGGACACAGCGCACGTAAAAATGACGGTGATTATGACAGATTTCATTCTGAAATAATCATCGTCATCAGTATAAAATAGAAATTGGAACATAAAAAGTGATTTCAAATGCATTTCAAATTGCATCAAAAGTAATTTTTGTGGCATTTCCCATTACTTTTGATATTTATTTGCTTTCAACCAGAAATTTTAGTGCAGTTCTCATTTAACACAGCCAAGCTTTCCATGGTACATTAATTGTGCTGTAGGATATCAATAACAACTAATGAGATCAATATAAATAAATGATCCGTACTGTACTGTATTTTTCTGAGTACCGTTTGCATGTAGCGTGGCACACTTTGTCATATTGTGATGTTTACTTGTAAGGTGGGAACTAAAAGGGGAATTCAGGGGACTTAAAACAAAGATTTTTTTTTTTTAAAAGTGTACATTTAAAGAAAGAAAAAGACACAATTTGATATCCTGCAGTTGTAAGTAGGTTATTCAGACAGGTAGAAGCTATGATGGGACACGTTCTTTCATTCATCTGCAAAATCTAACAGATGGAGACTGAAGGATTCGGAGAGAGCGACGTGAGTTATGGAGGGAGAGGATGATCTAAGAGAGCTGAGATATAAATTGACAGACAGTGAAGAAGAGTTTTTTTCTTCTTCTTTTTTTTTTTTTAACTCCTCATGGTATAAAACAAGTTGCAGTTAGAACACGCATAATTTGAGAGCACAACGTGGTGTAGCCCTAGTTAACATTTCTAACGACATCCAGCAGTGTCCCGCATCGCACTGTAAAATGAAAATGGAATGAGGAAAAGTAAGTTTAAAAGTGAAACTCTTCCCTCTGCCTGACTCAGTAAACGCTCTGATGTTGCAGGCTTCCAAGTTAGAGATTACCTGAATAGATGACAATGATGATCACAATTAATATCAGGGAGCTGGTGCTTCAGAGAATTATCCAATTTTATCCCCTCTTCCCAAAATGATAGGAACTTCACAACAACTTTCTACAGCAGTGCAGTTGTGACATGAGGGAATTTATGGCAAACAGAATCACAAAGAAATGGGTAAGTGCATGTGACAAAACCCATTCGAGTTAAACTTCAAAGTGATTTATAGGTACTACTTCAGGTTATAGCTGATGAACAGAGATTTGGCAGCCATTTGAGTTGCAATTCATGCCATCCTAAATCTTGTTGTTAAGCACTGATCAAGGGTCTTAAATATGAATCACATAAATGTCACTTTTCTTCTGCTACAATGTGGTTTGTGACTCACTCAGCAAGTTCATCCAGCAGACAGCGTTCAGTTGGTAAAACATATCTGGAGGTGGCAACCGCTTCTCAAAAGAAAATAATTTGAGGCTATCGTTGTAATGATTACCATTAGAGATCTAATGATTGAGGCTATTATTGAGTAATCTGCTCAGTATTTTCAGCTTATGATGCAGTTCACTATTGGATAACACAAAGTGAATGTAAAAAGTTATGACGTACCGTACGTAACACAAGAATCATCACCCACAAATGTGTGACACACACTGATTTATCTGCTTAGTCGTAGTTTATTTAGGATTTCAGGATGGGGGCTGAATGAGTGAAATGTCAATCAAAAGCTGCTGTTTGAAGGGAAGCAAACTTGATTTTGGACTTATTTGAAGTATTACCTTGCTGCATTACACAATCCAAATTAAAACAAATTTACTACATTCAGATAGTTCTTTTTATTTGGTAATATATAATATAGTGATACTGTTCATGGTTCACATACAAAACCGTTGTTAAGAATTTATTGTGCACTGCTTTCTAATACTTTTAAATTTAGATTGTGGCTGTTTTACATGATACAAGTTACATTATTTCTTCATTCTCTTTACAATTATCTTAAAGGTTTCTGCATTTTGCCAGTGAAACCCATCTAAATTATAAACCTGATCTCCTCTCCTTCCCCACAGGTGCTAAAGCTTCTTTTTCTCCTCTTACTAGTTGTGGTGATAAGATCAAACTGATAAAGGCATATAAGCATCAAAAGCTGTTTTTGGCTTCTTCCCCAGTTTTTATGCACAGAGCAAAGTTCGAGCGTAACTTAACGTTTCCCCAAGGAACCGGTGCGCTGTTTGCAGGTATGTGGCCCTCAACTGTCCAGAGGCAGTGGAGGTTCACAGCTCCCTCAAGTGGCACATATGTAACTAGCATCACGGGTGACCCCTTTCCTGTGATTGTGTGTGAGCTTGCGTGTTTGTGTGTCTCATCAAAGGATTCTCTCATGCATAATCAAGTTCAAGCTTGCTGAACTTGTTCTGATGCGACAGCGCCAAATCCTTTAGCAAATGACTCGGGCTGTTTGTTACTAAAAGCCTGTTATCTGCCTCTCAAATTTAAGGGTGGATTAAAAGAAGGATTCCTATACTTTTCTGTTTTAACAGCTGCAGACAAATCTCCTCCCACTAGCTACAAAGAGCATGATTATATGAACATCGCTTCAAGTGGAGGGTTCAAAAAACTTTCAGACTCTTTCATGTTAAATATCAGCTTTGTTTATTTTGCTGCTTTGTAGTTGAAGTTCATTTCTTTCTTTCTTTCTTTTATTTTTGCTTAATTTTTCTCCTCTTTGCTGATATTCCATCTCCTTTTTCTCACTTCTGCCCATGATTCATTGGGTCCAGCTTGTTCCTGATTACCAGCTCTTTTGGCTCCTCTCTATTCCCCTCCTCCTCTGCTTATGTTTCTCTTGTGTGGATTCTTCCCCATGGACGGGCTTTTTAAACTGGACTCCTTTAATCGTTTTCTCATTTTCTCCCTTCTTCATCCCCAAGCATGGTTTATACTTTTTTATCATCCACATTACCCCACTAGTTCAAATTCCAGTCTCCTCTTCTACTTTAAAATATGCATCATGAATGAAGATGTTCTCACTTAAACACCATTAAAGGCTCAGCCAAATTGAAAAAGGATGTTAGGGACCCTGTAAAATAATTAAAGGCCTTATTACATTTTAAGAGTTGGTGCCTTTTTTTTTTTTTTTTTTCTTTAAATGAGACATGCCTCCCTCTCTCTGTATCTCTTTCTAGACATGTTACCATACAGCACAAGCTGGAGGGCCATCTGAATGTTTCATTTGAAATGAAACCTACAGAGATTGTCCTGACTGTCTGAATGATGGTCTGAGGGAAACAATGTGAACGTGTTGAACACAAATTCAAAGTGAAAGATAACTTTAAAAGTCTTGCTTTTCTCTCTGCCACTGCCACCGCTCTCCCACAGTAATTATCACTGCCATAGCCTTTTTATTACTACTTTTATTTCAGCCACACATTTCCTCTAATGAATATATATTTTTGCTCTTGCGCTCTGTGTTAGAAAGTCTAACCTATTGCCTTTCCTTCTTTGTGTCTTCTCCCCAGCTGCTCCAAGCACGGATGGTGTGGCTCTCTACGTGGGTATAGTCATCGCAGTGATTATGTGCCTGGTCATCTCCGTCATCGTGGCACTCTTTGTGTATCGCAAGACACACCGTGACTTTGACTCAGACATCATCGACACCTCAGCGCTAAATGGAGGTTTCCAGTCAGTTAATATCAAGACAGCCAGATCAGGTAATTTGATCCTGGGGAGGAATTATTGCATTAATCAGTTGAATATCAGTTATAGCCTGGTGTACTCTAATTATGCTGATGTTGTTCATTTCATTTCAATAGTATATCTGTTAGCAATAATGACCACAATATTTAGTGTGGAATGAGCACCTCTGGCCTCTGTCTGACTCTGCATTTAACTGTAAAGTTTCTTCTCTCTTTTTTTCCATAAAACCCTTTCAAATGCCATTGGAACACACATCATAAATCATAAACTTGATCTACTTCTCTCCACATGTGTTACCACAGCACATTTCTCCTTTTTTTTTTTTTTTTTTTTTTTTCTTTGCTCTGATGACAGATTGGATTGAAAGTTAGATATTTTGCATCACATAACTTTGGCATCAAAGAGCCTTTAAGTATATTTTGAAGGACGGGTAGTCAAACATTTGACAGGAGGCTCTTTCCTTACGCAGCCTCAAAAAGAAAAAGAAAAAATTAAAAGGAGACTGTTGCTCCAAAATTGTGGAAAAGAGGTGGATGGACAGACTCAAGAGTTGAATACGGAACAACAGATGTGACCAGGCTTCCATGTATCTGAATGTACCTGTCTCATCAGCTCCAACACTTTTATGCTTGCGTCATTTTGTGTCTCCCCTCAGACTTATGCTGTCAGTCTCTGACAGTTCAGATTAATCTGTGCCTGCCAGTTACTGCTCTCCTCCATCAAATAGTTTCACTGTCAATCTCCCACAACTCTTTTACCCCCTCTCCTTCACATCTGCCCTTTCAGGACCATCAAATTTCCTCTTTATCAGCATCTTCCTCTCCTCACCCTGCTCTCCATCTCTCCTGTCGCAGTGACTCCTTCCACAGCAGCCACTCCCCCATGTTTGTCTTCCTGTTAAAATGGAGCTATATTTTCCTCTCTGCTGTCGATGCCGTCATTTTTTCCTCTCTGCACACATCCATGCAAACTTCATAGCTAAGTGGAAAAGCCAGGAATAAGTGGGGATTTGTAATTTGACAGTAAATTCTGTCTTCTTTTCTTATTGGAAATTTTATTCGTCAAGTAGAAGATGAAATATAATTGGCTCTGAAGAGCAAAAAATGAATAAAAGACAAATGTATTAATGCCACACGTCGAAATTGCAAGCCCGTGCAAACAAGTACGTCACTGACACAAATCTGAATTAAATGCTGTACTACAAAGGAAACTGCTTTAAAATAAATACTTTTGCTGCACCAGATATGATCACGAATCATTTAAACTCCATAGCAACTGAAAACACTCTGAAGAGAAGAGAATTGATTGGATACTTTAAAGGTGTTCAGAACTAAGGAGTTGATTTTCTATCATTTTGAGAGCAGCATGTTTCCCCATTTTTCCTTTATATAATGTCGGATTGCAACTTCTCAGAAGTTTGAGCCTACTTTGTCATCTTTTTGTTTAATATTATTCCAATTATATTTCATTCGTGACAGGTCTGGACTGTTGACAGCCTAGTTAGCATCCAGAGCCACATTGTTGAGAAGGATATCATCTGGATGTCAAAACATGTATATATTGTTTAGCATTAAGGATGCTTACTATTGTATTTCTGCAACTGCTTCACACTCTGCACTTGTCTTTTCTTAGTTTCTGTCCAGCCTCCAAAATCAGCTTTTTTTTTTTCTTAATGTCACAATGCAAGTCATTTTTGTACTGTTTCCTTTAAATATGGCTTTAAATTATTTAAAAACGATTGGATATACTATTGCCTTTTCTTTGGTGATGGGGTTGTGTTTCCACTCTTTGATAGGAAACGAGGAAACATTGTTATAAAAGGGGTGACCCACTGAGTCAAAATCCATCCTGCTCTCAACCTGTCAAACATCCACAATTCTGTAAACAGCGTCTGAAAATGGTTCCAGTGTGTGTTTATGTGGTCTGTTATGGCTGCGTGATGAAAATACAAACTGACCAGACAGTAAAATCATGGAGGGGGTGGGGGTCACTGGGGGTGTAACATAGTGCAGGTGCATATTGGTAAAGACCAAGCTAAAAATAGTGCTAAATGCTCACAAGTGAACTTCTTTGCATGTACAGAGACAGTTTGACATTTTATCTGCAAAGAATTAAGATTCTCATCACTCTGCATTGAAGAACCATCTCTGATTACTATTAATGAAGAATTATGTCCTTGCAGCTTGCTCTGATTCCTCTTCTCTCTGTGGTTTTCCATTAGTTGGTAATTAAATTTCAGCAGGGATGGTTTGGCAGGAATATCCTCTGGCTTTAAAGGTAAACTGTGTAGTAATAGAAGGAGAAGACTGATGGTAGACAGGTGTGCATGTTGTGGTGGCGGGAGGGGGCAATAATGAGTGATTTTAATATTAGACTGAATGGTCTCTTGGTCTCTTGGTTCCACGGCCAAAAGTGAAATAAAAAAAATAATAAAGCCTGGTGTCAGCAATGCTGGATTTTCTCGTGACCAAAGTAAACTGCTTGGAAATGTAATGCTTCAAGATGATTTCAATTATGGATCAGCCATAATTGAAATCATAGATATAGTAGGTCATTGTTTCTTACATTGCCTTATATAACTCATCATTTAGTTGTTTATAAGTACATATCTTTGACCTTCATCTAAGCTGCTTTTAACTTAAAAGGCTTGTAGCAGGATGGATCACCAAAACTGTTTTAGCTCGACATGTTACACGGTCACTTGGAGTACACTTGATGCATCTTGGAAAAGTAAATTCCATGAGTCAAGGTTGACTGCAGTATGTGCCATATCCCCTAAAAAAATAAATAAATAAAAATAAAAAACTGCTACAAGACTGTTAACGCCTCACAGACTTTAGTAACTCAACTGCCAAGACTTTTCTTCAACATCGTGATTTAAAAAAGCAGAACATTTTATACATTTTTTTTAGAATCTATATTTCAGTGTAAAAACTGATGTAATTTATTTCTAAATGGGCACGGCATGATTATCTCTTCAATTTTTGAGAATCTCACATTTTCCCAAAAATGAAATGATCTGATTGAAATTAGCAGCCTGTTAGTTCAACACACCGAGCTCTACTCCTCCATCATACATTAGTTATTCAGAGAGTTACATAAAATACTGACTCTGTCATATTGTTTTGATCATTTGTAGATTTAACCATTAAAAGCTGTAAATTTAAATGCCTTTAATATCAATACCAGTTTGCTGCCCTCCTCCCTCCAGCCCCCAGGTGCATCAACCATGACTGGTACTTGATCCAGGTCCTTCTCCTTTGTGCTCCAGTGTCATACCACACTCAGATACCTTAGCAACAGCCTTGGCTCATCTTACACCACTTATTCCTGCTCATTGATCATCTGCACGAGCATCCATGCAACAGCTATGTAGATTTTAATGCTGAAGACATTAAGTCCGTACCTTTAGCACCATCTGTTTTTGTGTTTGTTTTTCTATTTTATCTCATTCATGGTATCAATTTATTTCTCTTTCTGTCTTTTTGTCCACTTGCCTTTATCGTTTCAGCTGATCTACTCACAGCCCCTCCAGACTTAACAAATGCAGCAGCAATGTATCGTGGTCCGGTTTATGCCCTTCATGACGTGTCAGATAAAATCCCCATGACCAACTCTCCTCTTCTGGATCCTCTTCCTAATTTGAAGATCAAAGTTTACAACTCGTCAGGTCTGGTCACTCCACAGGATGACCTTGGAGGAGATTTCACATCTAAATTGTCTCCGAAGGTAATCGTTGCATTACGTTGCATTTAAAAGTATTCAGCGTGACCAATCAACACGGACATGAGAGAGCTATTTTTAGTCAAAGGAGGGAAAAAAAAAAAAAATAGTGTTGGCATACATGTAGCTCAGAGTTCTAATTTTCTCTCTCTGCTCTGTCAGTTACATCATCCATATTACAAATACACATGAAACACCTCCGTTTATCACAGTACCTGAGTCCTGAGGCGCTGCGAGAGTCGAACTCCTCATCTTTGAGCGCCACAGATCAGTGACGCCTTTTGATTCTTTTATCTCCTCAATTATGAGGGTTACCTTTTTGGACTTTTTCTGTGTCTAATGGCTGACCTTGCCATGCAAATTCAAGGATTTGGCTCTCTTGTAGTCAGGTTTCTGTCCTTAATGCAGATCCAGACAGTTTGATTAAGAAAATAAAAGCTGGTCATGTTTTACCAGTTACCAGATTTAGTTATAGGCCAAATATGAGTCCCCTTCCTTTCATTATTCATTAAGTGTCAGTGCAGCTCATTGTTATGCATAAGAGCAGTATAGGTCTACTGAACAAAATACACTTAGCACACCAGTGTGTTAACTAATTATAGCATCATGCATCAGCATTAATAATAACAATAAAGGAAAAAAAAAAATTCTAAGGTGAATGCAGCTAATCAATTGAAGCAGGTTCACATTTGTATGTTTTAGTCACTATATCTGCTGAAGAGCATGAATATCCAGGACAGCACATCATGTCACACCCTGGAGCTCTTAATACACGTATGGCTTGTTATAAATCTGGCTCCTGTCCTTTCATTTCTAGGTCACACAGTCTCTGTTGGACAACAGTGACACCATGAACCTTCGCAACCAGACCTTGGCCCGGACCCGAGATCCTTCCTGCACTGCTCATGGATCATTCAACAGTCAGGGAGGACACCTAATTGTACCCAACTCTGGTAAACTTTGCACAAGCACATCAGCAGCTCATCACATGTCTGGTTTAAATCACACAACAATTCAAGAGTATTCTTTTTGTTTGTTTGTTTTAGTCGAAGAGTCTTCATTTTAGATTTTAAGTGGAATGCATTTTAAAACAAAAATCAGTCACAGGAGATAAAGAAGTAGGGTTTTCAATTACACCTTGATGTAAAATTAAAAATAGGCTAAGTCATTATACATTAGGTGCCAATGACAAGAAAATCCACAGAGGGAAGTGGTCTTATTTACACTTCTGACTCTGAGGTTGTGATTTTCTCTTTCTGGTGAAGAGATTGTGTCATCATGCCAAGATCTGAAAGAACCTCAAAGGCTCTAAGGAAAATGTTTGTGGAGGCAGATATCTAAAAAGATGCAATTTTGAAGTGACATGGACTTCAAATTAATCCAATTTCATAAAAATTCATAAAATAAAGTTCTCTTTGGGATGATTTTGCTGGTCACACTTGCAAAGTCAGCTAAATAGCAGAGAGAGGAGTCGTGAGTTTTGGCATGTGATGACCTGAAGGAAGTCTCCAACAGCCCCACAATTGTATTATAGACATCCACAGGTAATTCCTTGTCAAAATACTGCATCTGCAATCAGAAAAAGACTCCACGCATTTGACCTGCGTGGGAGATGTGCCAGGGCAGGAGTCTGTGTTGGCCAAATAGACCACTGGAGTGAAACAGTAGTTTGCCTGTGGCTGCGTAGACAATGATCAGGCCTGTCAGAACAATTTTCACAGACAAATAAATCAAAAACATGTTTGGCTTTCTTAAAAGGATTCTGGTTTGATGCAGACCATTGTTAGTCAATGATGCAATCCAGAGTATCTTCTTCAAGAGAACCATCAGTAGTGTTTGCTGGGTTGCTTTCTGTCTCAGCGTGCAGTCATCCGTTCAGTCATGATTTCTGCATCACATCAGAGGCACCTGAGGACAGTTTCCCTCCATTTGTCTTACAAAGTACACTTAAAATGATGTTACTTAAAAGATGATGATCCACGGCACACAGCCAAACACTCAAAATATAAGAGAAGAAGACATGGAGGTGATAAGTGACTAGTTAAAAAGACTGAATCCAACTCTGTGTTTTTAATAAAATAATAAAAATAAATGAAAAATGTAACCTGCTTCTACGAAGCAATCCCCACAGGTACAAAACTGCAGCACATTTCACTTGATGATATATTTAAAAGAAAGGTTTTACATGGGATGCTTCAAAAATGATTATTCAAAAATTAATCATGAAGGCAAAATAATAATGGGTTTCACATTCAATAATTCAATTGTGCATGGTGAAATGAATAAATCTTCATTATAATGAAACTCATTATTTCTGTCTCCATCCATTCTTCTTCCCTATTCTCCTTCATGCAGGTGTGAGCCTGTTGGTTCCAGCAGGCGCTGTCCCTCAGGGTCGCGTGTATGAGATGTATGTGACTGTGCACAGGAAGGACAGCTTAAGGTGAGATTTGTCTCCCTTTTTCGCAAATTTTCCTCTCTGTGACATTTTTCTTCCAATTTCCCTCGCATTTCTTAAATTTCTCTCCATCTGTGCATCTCTCTATTTGTCTTACCTCTTTGTTATCCTCTGTCAGTGCTTCTCAGTCTTTTGGCTTATTTCTCACACTTGTTTGAATAGGAAGCTCTGGAGGAGATTTCTTTTTATGATTTTTTCTTTTTGTTGTTGTTAATATTGTCACAACCTGGTTCAGAGGCAGGACAAAGAGGAGGAAGCCACACATGACATTTTAAACAAAATATTTATTTAACATATAAAAAAAAAAAAAAAAAACTGAAGTAGACCACAACTGAAACCAAGAAAAAGTGAGAGCCCAGAATTACTGCAGCTTAAATAGTCAGCAGCCCATCAGCCGACCCAGATGAGATGAATTAATCAATCTCCTCCTGTCGGCCATGCTGCATGCAAGGACAGCCTTAGGAAGCACCAGAGGGCTGTCACAATATAGCACACACACATACAGCTTTGATGAATCATGCAGTCAAACTCAAGAGACGCTAAAATATCATACACTACGACAAGAATTAGAACTAAGTTGAGCATATGAAGATTTAAAAAAGGGAAATATAAAGTCTGAAAGTTTAATAACTGCCTTATTAGCACCATAATCTGCATAATTACCTGAAGAACTCATTCAAATTATAATCACGTTTCCAAAGTTTTAAAGCCAACACTATTATACAATATTAGAGGAATTAACGTTAATACTTTTTGAGATTGTTAAAAAATAATGTTGACTAAACTGATTTACTTCTACAGCCAAAAAAACATGTTAAGCCTTTGCAAGAAAATGCTGAGATCAATGTTTCCACAATAACTAAGAGATTAGTCGCTAATCTGTGAGAAGAAGATATATTTCACTTGTTTGAAAGATTTTGTGTGAACTTGACATTACAAATTAGCATTTGATCCTGCTAATTACAGTCGCATTCATTAAGCTTTACTAAGCTATCCGCATGGCCACAATTAAAGAGAAACTATATTCATTAAAGGTTTATGTGAATAATACATGTGAAGCTTCTGCAAGACGGAAGACAAAAAGAGCCACAGTGTGGAGCACGCATTTAGTTTCATGCATGTGTTTCGGCTTCTCCCGCAATCAATGGCAATCAATAAGAATTAGAACCCATGCTCCTCGCCATAGTATTTCTAAAGTCAAAGCAGCATCTCCCCTGTCCTCTATCTCCATCTCAATCAATACCTGGCAAGCTAAACTTATATAGCTAGTTGTATTGACTTACCTCAGCAATACTTTGCAGGCCAGAATCATATGGTTTAGTTTATTCAAGTAGAACCCTTATAAGCTAATTCTGCTCAAATTATATATATATATGTGTGTGTGTGTGTATGATAAAAGATGGCTGGCATCATTAATCAATAAAACTATAAATCACGAAGGGGCAACCTGTGCATTAAGAAAGTCAAAGGTTTGAGTCATTCTTTAATTTCTCCTACCTATGTGAACCTTTTGTGAGTCAATAATGAGCTCTTGCTGCTGACTTGATAATAGTATAAAGGATTAGTACAACCCCCCCCCCCTCCCCAGACACAAGAAGGTGAGCTTAAAAAAAAGAAGAAAAAGAGAACTGGTAAAATGCATATTTATAAGCACCGTCAGTGCTAACTCTGTCACACACACATCTGTATGTGAGTACATATGAGCCAGAGCATGAGTGGTGTCTTTTCTGTTCATTCTAAATTAAGTATTATTTAATATTTGTGGTTTTAGATTTACAGATGGAAGAATTCCACTAAATAATAAATACAAATGAAATTCAACATGTAAATCTTACAGTTTTCTCAGTAGTGGCGGAACTGTTCTATAACATGCAGCGCATTAGTTAGCGAGTGCTTGAGGTTCCAATGCCCAGATGTACCATCAAACGAGAGTCTGTGATCATTTTTTCTGCCTGTGAGCAGCAAACTACTGACTCCAGCTGGGGCGGACTACACTTATCATTCTCTGACTGAATTTGTGCTGCTCTGATCTGTTCTGTTCTTTGATTTTTCTCATCTATGCAGAGGTACTGTAATCCATCTCGCTCTTACCAAACTCTGACACGCTGAAATATCTGCCAGTGTTCATCTCATTAACAATGGACAGCCATGTTCAGCAACTTTTTTTTTTTTTTTTTTTTTGTTCAGTGACAACCTGATTTATTACTTTCAGTCAGAAAAAAAGGAAGTATATGTTCTTTAAAAGTTGATGAGTATGTTTTCATGTCGAAACAAACACTTGCGTCATGTTTTTGGGGGAATTTCTCAACAAAAATGAATTCAAAGTTGGGCTTTCCTCCATAGTTAAGCAAGTGAGAATGAGAGAAAAATATATTTACTGTTAGTTTGACACCAACTGTGTTCAAAACCACAAATACAGACATCATTTACACCTCTGCATTACCCAGTTGGATAGATTCTCAGGAACATTTTATGTGAAAGTCTCAGTTTTGCAGAGTGTTTTCAGTTCAGTTATGAACACACATAACTCAGAGTAGGAAAGGCTGACTAAGGACAGACTGACATTTAATATATATACATACACACATATATATACATATATATATCACTAACGTCTGCCCTCTCCTCTGACTTTCTTCCATCATTTCACCTCAGTATTTTATCTTTTTCAGACCCCCTGTAGAAGACATCCAGACAGTGCTGAGTCCAGTGGTGAGTTGTGGACCTCCAGGAGCTCTGCTGACCAGACCAGTGATCCTGACCATCCACCACTGCGCTGACAATGTCCAGGAAGACTGGCTCATACAGCTCAAAAACCAACTGACCATGGGAGAATGGGAGGTGAGTGTGCAGCAGTGCTGTAAAGCTCTGAGGTTGCAGCACAGACTAGATTTCTCTTTGTTGAACAAACAGTCAAATATTCTTTTTTTTTTTTTTTAAAGAAAAAAAAAAGTTTTGTTTTTTTTCTTTTTTTGTATGGGAGTACACCCACACACACAGTGTGCACACAGCTTATGCAGTACACACATAGAAGAATACCCTGAATTGCAAAGATATACTCTGTATGTGTTGAAGGAGGGAGAGGAAAAGGATGAAAAGAAGAGAAAATGTGGTAAACAGAGAGTGCCTACAGGCTACTAGACAAGCAGGGGGTTGCAGACTCCTATCAGCGCCAATTTGTTATGCTGCTGCCATCCTCCTCTTCTCTCATCTCTCTTCTTATGTTCCTATCCCTCCTTTTTCTCTACCATTTTTTTTTCCTGCATCCTCCCATGTCTCTCAGCATGAAGTCTCTACCTCAGCAATCTATTGCACGTGTGGACAACTGCAACTGTACATTCTGTGTGAGTGTGTGTGTGTGTGTGTCTTTGTGTGTGGGTGTGGGTGATAAGGCTGTCTTGCAGCATCGCTGTGTCAACAAGGCCCCCGTATGCTGTCTTCTGTTGCTTATCACAGCTCGACACAATGTCTCCGCACAATTAGCCATGCATGCGATTCAGTGTGTGCGTATCTTTGTGTGCGCATGCATGAGAGGGAGATGCAGAGAAGGGGTTCAGAGCACAGTGAATAAAGACAAGAAAAATGAAAAGTGGAATTTCATCAGGAAGTAGATTTGTTTTTCTCTTATTGCAGTAGAACATCCATTTCCCATCAGAAAGTTTTCCCCAAAACAGAGCGAGGGAGGTAATTGGATTCCCCTCATATCAGGGGGGGAGCAGCCACGGTTGTGATTACTAGTAATAACGGTTTCAGACCATATTGCTTTCCTACCTTTTTGTATTGATTTAGCTCATGAACTGTGATTCAAAACTCAATATTTGTATCACACATGTGTATGTAGAACATATCCGTTCTACAGTACGTCAGCAGCTACCAACATGTGTGCACGGTTGCTCTCACACATACAACTAATTGAAGATGAATAAATCAGATTAAAAGAGCCCTGTGAGCCTGTGAATTCCCCCTGAACCCTAAAGGCCATATGGATTTATCATAACTCAGGCTGTTACAGAGAGCTGTAGAAATGACATGAAAAACAGCAGGCATATTATTGCTAAGAGATTGGGTGAACTTTACAGACAAGAACTCGGAAAAAGCATTATCATCGTCCTAATAAAACAGGATAGCTCAAAATGCTTTAGTCGTATAAAAGAAAATATATTTATGTGTATACATAGCTGCATTCTTAACGCGAGTGCTGCAGTGGCATTGAAAACTGCATCAATAAAATGCTTCTGGTTAAAACTACAACCTTGCTTAGTCTCTGCTTGTTTACATTAATGGGAATGGCTCCAAATGCTGCTCCAGTTGTGTTGTATTAAGAGATAGAATGTGGCTTAAAGTCCTTAAGTTCATGAATAAATCCGGCATTCAACTACCGGCCAGGTTTTATCAAATGCTTTCTGTATGAGCAAATACCCCCCCCCACCCCCCCCCACCCCCACCCCACCCACCCAAAAAAAAAAAAAAACAAACAAAAAAAAACAAAAAAAACAAACATCAACTAGACTGTGGCTAGCTTTGTGAATTGATGATGATCCAAAATCTCTGGTTAGTTCAAACTCAACACTTCGGTCAACACAAACAAAAACAAAACTGAAATATAGACACAACGTACTGTAGTTTCACATCAAAGAAATTCTTAGTTTTCTTTGCCAAAAGCAAATTATAATAAACTGACATCCTGAAAGCAGTTTGTCTTTGAAGAAGTTGACTGTCTTTTGTCAAGAGCGACACATGCTTACATGATTACAAACAGTCACAGTACCAGAAAACTTGCCTTGTCTTCACCGCAAAGCATGTTCTGTGTCAGAGACCAAGTAGGTCTAAAAGAATGTATTTGACTTTGTGTGTTTATATGGTCCCCAACAGGATGTGGTTGTAGTGGGAGAGGAAAACTTCACGACCCCCTGCTACGTGCAGATGGACTCAGAGGCCTGTCACATACTGACAGAAACACTGGGGACTTACTGCCTGGTGGGTCAGTCAATCGGCAAAGCAGCTGCCAAAAGGCTCAAACTGGCTGTTTTTGGACCCGTCTCATGCACAACTTTGGACTATCACATCAGGGTCTACTGCCTGGATGACACACAAGATGCACTTAAGGTAAAGTTTTTAAAAAATGAATGTGTGTGAGTGCTTCATACATAAAACATATAACTATAGACCCAGCTTTCCCAAGTTTTCTTTTGTTTTGTTTTTTTTGTGTTTTTTTTTTTCCATTGTCTTGAACTACAGTGAAGCTGTGTTGTGTTTTAGGCCAAGTGTGTAGGCCAACTGGTAAAATGCAACGCTGATCATTTAAATTTAAAATAAGATCTATCAGAGCTTGAACTGAAAGGACTGCATGAAGTTATAAACAGAAGTTTCTTCGCCCCTCGTCTCCTGGAGATGCGCTCAGAGGCAGTAAACAAAACAGGGTCAGGCAATGTCAAAATAGAGATGCATTAGAATTTTAGCAAAGTCAAAGCACTGGAGGAGCCATCTGATACGGGAGATTAACATTGGTAATTTATTTGCACACGATCACACACAATCAGTCTTACTAGTTCAAGCAAACAATTGTAGCTTGAAATGGAAGTTCAAAAGTGGACTTTTAATGATGGAGTTTCATATAGGATAAGTGGAAAGTCATGCAGAGGTTTGTGCTTTCTGTCTGCTGTTGAGTTACCATCTATGAAGTTTATCAAAAGTGGAATGTTTTTAATGGCGTAGAAGGCATCAAAGGTCATATTCAAAACTTATACATCTGAGTGTTTTTATCAGTTTACTTTTGAGCATTTAAGCAATTCAAGAGCCTGTAAATATGCTGATGTTATCTGGATGTGTGTTTGCTGTTTTGAACGCTGATGTGTTTGGAGGGTACTCTCTTAGTACTCTGTTGGTAGGGGCTCAGTTGATAAACAGTAGTCGTTTTAATAGGATGAGCTAAAATCCCCACAGGACTGTGTTTGCAGAACATAACAGAAACAACTGAGGCACAACAGAGTTAAACACTCTGCTCTCTTTCCTTCAAAAACTTGACAAAGACATCAAACGGAGGATATCACTTCTTCATTACCAAACATTTTTCCATCTTTTGAAAAATATGAAACAAAAGGACTCCAAGAATCCACAAACTTAATTCTTTTTTACCCGCAAGCTGATTTCATCTTCAGCATTTTTTTTTTTTTTGAAGGATTAAATTGATGTTTTGAACTAGAGAAGGGGTGATATACTGATGTAAAGAGTTTATTTCTTTCTGCTTTTCACTGCGCATTAACTTTATTCATGCATTATGCACAAACGCACATTAATTTAGATGTTGCTTTAGGTGAGATGCTTTGCCAGACCTTCACTGCAGTGACTTCAGTTGCTTTCATATGTGACCCTTCCTGCCTTAACTTTAGTGTTTAGTTAATTAAAATCTTGCTCTATTGAGTTGAGAATGGGCAACGGATGGTTTAGAGTCATTATCCACCTGTACTGGGAATCGTTTTCCTTATGGGTTTTGCAGCATTTGGCTGAATGTGAACAGAGTATATCTCTATACTCCTCAGCTTTGAACTCGCTGCTTCTGTCAGCCGTCTCATCATCAATAAACACCAGATAGACCTGTCCCACTGACAGAGATACATGTCCATACCATCACACCACCTCCACCATGTCTGACACACAGTCTGATATGCTTTGGATGATGAAATGTTCTTTTCTTTCCCCATACTTTTACTTCCCATCATTCTCATTCAGGTTTATCTTGAATGAGAACGATCTGACTCCAGAGCATGAGAGGGTTTTTAGATACTTTCTGGCAATATCTAATCTAGTTTTACTGTTCTTGAACGTTGCTGTGAGCTTTCTCTATTTACATTCATGAAGGCCTCTCTTGATTGTAGAGTTTGAAAATAATGCACCTCCCTTCTCGATGTTGTGAGAGAATTTTTTTTGTTGTTTTAAACTGAGGAAAAGTATTCTGTGATCATCCTCTTTAGTTGTCTTCCAAGCCTTTTTGTGAACAATCTGGAACTCACTTTATTTTTTAATTCCAAAATACCTGATATCATATCATATATACCTGATATCTCCTCTAGATCTTTTGTCTCTTGTATTCGTATGTAAGTATCAAGGGAATGGATCGTACCAGGCCAATTAACTTCTTTTCAGTCAACTGTTGAAATACCTTTGAGCCCTTAAAAAAATGGAAGTATATTTCCTAAAATGACTGTAATTCCTAGATGGTAGATATCACATTATTGTAAAACCTCTTAAATTACAGCTGAAAGTCTACACTGTAACCAAATTTAAGCTGCTTCATTTCAAATCCATCATGGTGGTGTGCAAAGGCAAAATCATAGACACACATACTTCTGGACTTCACTGTATATGTACCTCATAATTAAAGTGGCTTCACACTTGAAGAAAAAGCAACAGTGACCTCTTTTACTTGTATTCTGCTTCTGTTTTCAAGTTGCATCTTTAAATTAAAGATATGCTTCACTGCCCACATTTCACAACAGCAGAACATTGACTGCTGGACCATTATTTATTAGGGTTTTATTGAACATCTTAATTTGTCTTTTTGTTCACTGCAGCAGAGCTTTGCTTAAACCTATGAAACAACTATGCAGATGTGTGGTATCTCTACAAAAACCTTCATGTGTTTTATGGCTCATTGTCTGGAGTAATTATGCAAGATAAAGGCAGTCTGAAATCACTAGTGGATGAAAAATAAATGGTTCAGTGAACAAGATTAAGCATGGGGAAAGTTGCAGAAGAATTCTGAAGTAGTTTTCTCTTAATGTGGCATTCTGTATAGGAGGTCCTTCAAATGGAAACCCAAATGGGGGGGAAGCTTCTGGATGAGCCAAAGACTCTGAACTTCAAAGACAGCACGCATAACCTGAGACTGTCCATCCACGATGTGCCACACACACATTGGAGGAGTAAACTGATCGCAAAGTATCAGGTGAGAGGAAAGCATGTGCATAAACTCTTAAAGTAGTTAGGGTTAGGGTTAAATGTGATAATACTACTCAGGTCAGATTGATGCACCTGAAAATGTGTTTTTACGTTGTTGCTGCATCTGTGCATTCTCCAGGAGATTCCATTCTACCAGGTGTGGAGTGGCGGTCAGAGAACCCTTCACTGTACCTTCACCCTCGAGAGACTGAGCTCAGCCACCACAGAGGTCAGCTGCAAACTGTGTGTTCGACAAGTAGAAGGAGAAGGTCAAATCTTTCAGCTCAGCAACACACTTGAGGAGGTATGTTTGTAGGAAACTAAGATGCAGTGCTATACTGGCTGTATATTATAAAAAAAATATAGATAAATGACTGCAGAAGATAACTTGAACTCCCACGAGCTGAGAGCGAAATCGAAAGATAGACATTAAAATCAGTTCAATATATTCACAAAGATGGAGGAGAGGTCTCATTCTTTTGCCAAAGGTCCCAAAATGACAAAGATTTTTTATTGTTCTGTTAGACTGTCAGGGTTCCTGTGATGGTAGACTCATTCATACTACAGCTAAAGGTCACTTAACAGGGAGGGATAACTTACGTGAACAGCTTTCTGTCATAACAATTGGTGGCAGAAGCATTGTAAGTTAGAATTTTGGAGATTTTACATTTATTTATTTATTAAATTCTTCTATAACCAGATAAGTTGATAGTGCAAAAGAACCATAACAATGATACACTTAGCCAGAGCTTTCATGTGACTTTCTGCATTGTTCATTGGTCCACATGCACAGATTGTCAATGTGCTAATCTAATATTGGTTAACGTCAATGTTTAAAACTCAAGGGTGCCTGTAACTTTATTATTACAATCATTATTGAGCCTTCTCTTTTCATCTGTGATAATTTGGTACAATTCTCAACACATTGTAAATATAAGCCCAGAATCCTTTTCAAGTTCAGTTCTTCTTTGTAACTTACCTTTGAAGTGTAATCGATTAGTCTCAAAAGCTGTGCATATAATAACCAAGCATGTGCATAAAATATAAGTGCAGACAGAAATGTCTACAGGAAGAAAATCCTAGTGAATGCTATGTTGTCTCGAACGAACATACGCCTCACTTGCTAAACTCAGTTGCTGATCCGGTTCCTTTGTGGAAATAAATTTATTGTTAGGATTGTCAAATTTGATCATTAATTTTGAAAGGTCTGTCTCTTGGTACACAGCAACAGATGTGGATGTTTTTAGGAGGTCGGGTAAAGCAAAATGTGTTGCAGTCGGGCTGCATTTATATACGCAAAAGGATAATATCCACTTGCAAACATATTTTCCTGCTTACAAATAGTTTTCACCTGTGCAACTTCTGAGATTAATCAAATCCAAAACTTCTATCAGACATATATTAAAATCCTAGTCCTGCAACAGTTAAGGAAAGCATGTTCAGAATGTTCTTCTTGCTTTGATGTGATTCTTTTTCTTTTTTCTTGTACATTTTTACTCTTTTGACAAATAGAAGAAAAGCTCTTTTGAAAGTCAGAGATTAGTGACAACATGTATTCCACAGCAACATATATTTAAAGTTCTAGTATACTTGAGATAGTCCACACCTAGTTCTTCAAAATGTTTTCTTTTGATCACATTGAATATATGACAAGCATAACACTTGAAGCTGAGTTTAATATGTGTATATATATATACATATATATATATATATATATATATATATATATATATATATATGTTTCCCTACGTGCTTTGTGTGTGTTTTGCCTTAGGGAAAACACATACACCCTCACACACACAA
>JBAMYA010000024.1:6380880-6395957 GCA_037176975.1 Arrhamphus sclerolepis | reverse complement strand
TCGAGGAGTAGGTGGATATGTGTATATATATATATATATATATATATATATATATATATATATATATATATATATATGTTTCAGTCAGTGACTTGTGTGTGCTTTGCATTAGGGAAAATCCATAAACCCTCACCCACATAAAAGTGTCAAAAAAACTGGAATGTGAAACAGGTTTAAAGCATTTATCATCTCAACAGAGAGTTAAAGATGTTCCTTTGCATCAGTCACTCAATCTCCAGCAGCAGAGAGCTTTCTGCTGTAAATCGAGGCTAAGTAGATTCAGTAAATGGTGATCATTCACATCAACAGTGGCAGTTGTTGTTTTCCTCTGCCAAGCCACATTCATTAGTCTGCGGCCTCTTTTCAGCTCAGGAGTGGCAGATTAATGGGATGAAGGTTTAGAGAGAGATGGAGATCGACAGCGAGAGGTGGGAGACTGTGCTTGGGAGCAGATTTTTGTGCTTGTATCAATTAGGAGACTCATGTGTAGCTGGTCACACCGAGTCTATGCCAAAAGGACAGAATGTAGTCTAACTCAAAAATATAATTATTTACTTTTAACCATGCTCTCCTATTTCGCAGTCAAAACATTTCTTTCTACTCATTATGTTTTGAGTTTACAGGGATAGTGAAAACATATTTCCATGGATTATTGTTATTATAATGCTGAAATTGAAATTAGCTGTCTTATGACTAGTTATTCTTGTATTTCCAGGAGGTCCAGTGCATAGACACATCCTTGATGGACCCTGCCAGCAATATCACAACCTTAACGGGGCCTAATGCCTTCCGTATCCCTTTATCCATCAGACAGAAGTTGTGTGGCAGTCTGGATGCACCACAGACCAGAGGCAATGACTGGAGGATGCTGGCTCACAAACTCAACCTTGACAGGTAACACGTGCATCCCACCCCCAGTTTTGTTGAAATGAACTATAACGTTTAAATAAAGTCTTATTCGTCTTCTTACTCTGCAACTTCTTTAACTTCCATTGAAGTCATATTGACTGTAGTACTTACAAAAATCAAATGCATAAATGCAGTGGTTACATGCTGTAGCAGTGCAGAATCTGGTGAATCAATGTGCACACCTTTCTGCATCAGGAACCAGTGTCCCTGCAGAGAAAATGAAATACTGCTGCCACATAAATAAAGTAATAGTACGTTATCTCCTTCCATTTGACTCACAGGTAGAATTCATAGTTAGGCTATACACAGACGCCTCAATGACTCACATATTGGTTCATTGACAAGCAGCTGCTGAAGCAAAGCCAGATAGTGGGGGGATAATTGTGCACAAGTGCACATCATTGTCCCAACAGGCATCCAGCTCATGACGCAAGTGGGATGATGTGGGCACCAAATATTTCCAATCAGTGGGTGAACTCATAATCGAATTGTTTACTTTCCCATTTCCCCTTAAAGGGGCACTTCAAAGTTACCATGAAAAATTGCCAAACTGCCATGTCACACCTCTATGACTTCAAAGATCCATGCTTTGGTGTCACAGTGATTTCTCCTCACATAACATACTTATACTGCATGTGTTTATGTATAAATAAGGAGACCTTTGACGTTGCTAAGATGTAAAGGCACATCTCAACTACTGAGTTCAGTTAACAGCAGGACACTCCTTATCATAAATTCCAGACAAATAAAGTCAAAACAAAAGCGGCAAGTAAAGAAAGAAACAAAATAAGACAGCAATACAATTAGTTTTATTACATGATTTGAATGAGGAAATGGGAGATAAGAGAAAGAATGTGTAGGAGTAGGAACTGGCAGAGAATTCCAGAGAAGCAATGCTACATGTCTACTTCTATTTAAACAGTACCGGAGTGTGCCAACAGTACAATAACAGGATTTACAGAGGAACAGAAAGTCTCATTTTTATTCCAGTGGGGCTGGAATCTGATGGCTTTTGCAGTTAAAAGTAACATTTTTTGTCAGCGATGGCTCAATGTCAAACATTTCTTCTGTAATCATTATGCTCTTCACTCTTGAGAGCTGTAGCAGTTCCATGACATATTGTTGATCCACTTTAGTGCTTAAATATGATTTCAAAATATAAACTCACTATTTGTTTGAAATGGCCTGAACTTAATATGCATGTGCCAAGCCCAGAGTTTGCATGAGTTGAAATGGAGGAAAAGCTAGGTAGTAATTCACACCACAGCACTCAGCACCTCCAGGTACTGCAAGCTTCAATTACAGGCAGGCCTTTGGACCACTGTCAGGTTCTATGGCCCGCTGACAACAACAGTTAGCTTTTGATGTAGAGGCTATACTAGAAGTAACATCCATAGCACTCTGTTCTAGAGGCTAAAGCTAATGTCATCATGTGTGCTTCACATCATAGCTGAGAAGTTCAGTATTAAATAATAATAGTTAGAGGCCACCTGGATCACCCCCAGGCCAAAGCCAAGATAGGTTAAAAGTTAAGTTCATCCTGCTGATGCAAGAGCTGGGGTTACACTGGAGACAGTACAGAAAAGCAAGCAAAGAGAGGTTTGCTCAGGTTGAACTCTAATGGGCTTTAAGGGTAAAGTTGATCACCCTGTAGGCTGCTGAATGGCATAGGAGGACACCAAGGAGAAGGCATGCCAGTGCAAGATGTCCATTTTAAACCCATGGACTTACTATAAGGTTGCCAAGGGGGAAAAAAAGGTCATGTCTCATGCCCAGAAGAGGACATCAACAGCAACCATAGAAAGATGGATAGTGAGGGATCACACTGAGATCAAGAGGGATCAAGATCTAAGCCTTTTGGTCCACCTTGTCTGCCCACCTGCATTAAGTGTTCTGTTCAACATCAGAGAGCACAAACTGAAAAAAAGCAATATCCTAGGAGGCATCTGGAGAGCAGGTGAAATTCCTTATCAGTGGAGGTAGGCATCAGGTAGGCATCAACAGAGTATTAGGAATAATGAGGAATTCAGTGTAATCTTATTATCATCAATTGTAAGATCTTTTTCATTTCATTTTCATCTCTTTCAAGGAAGCTGTAGGTTGCCTCTGAGTTATTTCTGAAGAAAGCATAAAGTCTGGTGCGGTTACACTGGTGCTCAGAACGGCCCAGTAAAGCAGAAGCAACATGGTAGTTTTGTGGCTGGACCTGGATATCATCTGTGGCTCACTGTCCAGCAACCATGTCCCTTTCAGAATCCAACTTCTTATCCTCAACTATTATCAGAACTTAATGTAAGGAGGTGGAATGCAAAGGCCTGTGTTGAGGTCAGTTAGGGGGATTACTGATGACCTCACAGGAATGGCTGAGTTGCAGTGCCGAGTTGCAAGTGGCCTCTGCAAAGGTTTGAGTGAGTCAGCTCTTGGGTGAGAAAGAGCTTTAAGCCTGCCAAGCTAAGATCTTTAGTTCTTAGGAAAGTGAGTGCGACGGAAGTGTTTTGCTTCTTTCTTGGGTAAGAATAAATCACATCTTTGTTGCAGAAACTAGTTAAGCATGGGCAAGACCTTCACCAGTGGTCTGAAGTACTCAGCAGATAGTTAGCAATGCAGTCAGCAATGACTTCCTCATCTGTGCATTTCATACATCCATCATCTACACCCATTCATTCCTGTTCAGGGTCACTGGGATTTGCTGGATCCTATCCCACGTCTCTTCAGTCAAAAGGCAGGGGTACACTCTGGACAGATTACAGGGTCACATTTAGACAAACAACCGTGCACACTTATTCCTACGGGTAATTTTGCATCACCAATCCAATTGTCATTTATGTTTTTTGGACCGTGGGAGGAAGCCGGAACACCCTGAGAGAAACCACGCAAGCATGGGGAGAACATGCAAACCCTAAACCTTTATTCTTAGCATTGATGAAAAACATTGAGATCAAGTAAAGATGGCAGGAGAAATTTGTAAGGACGAGAGAGCTGCGCCATCTTGAGAATGCAGACAGAAAAGCCCCTGCTGGGATTGAAACTAAATCCTTCATTTGAAGTTTAACTGGGACCTAAATTGTCATCTCACCATGCCCTGTTCTTCTGCAGTTGGTGCCACCTCTCCAAAACAAACCCGTTGTCACCAATTTTTTTTCAGTCTTTCTTACCCTCTTTCCTTTCTTGGCTGTTTTTCCTCCAGGTACCTGAACTACTTTGCTACCAAGTCCAGTCCAACAGGTGTAATCTTGGATCTCTGGGAGGCCCAACATTTCCCTGATGGAGACCTAAATGAACTGGCAGCTGTGCTGGAAGAAATGGGTCGCCATGACAGCAACCTTGCCTCCATGACATCGGAACACTGACGAAGCACCATAGTGATGAGGATGGAACTATGGAGTTAATTACATGAGCTTTCAATGCAGTTGATGCTGATGGTTGATGCTGCTCCCAGGCAATGAATTGAATATATGTTAACAAAAAGTATGCCGTCGCCATGGTGACTGAGCACTGTTTAAATACCATGGTAATCATGCCTACATGGTGACAGAGAGAATATGGGCTCAAGCTGGTGCTGTGTGTATCTTTTTGTGCGTGTTTTTGCAAAATGTTGTGATCACAGGACAGATTGTCCTATCGGGGAAAAACATGCACACTGAAAAAAGCTTAAAAAAAAAAGAAAAGAAAACTCACGCCTATTGTAACACCAGTTATTTTCTTGCTGTTACTTCAATTCTGAACAAACAAGCGAAGAAAAGAAAGCAAAGAAACTGAGGTTCTGACCTTGAAAATCTCTATAAGGGATTGAAAAAGAATCATAAAGGGATTGACAGTAAACTAATTACAGAAGAGAAGAAGGCAGATTGAGAATAAACAAAGAGTGAGCTAGACTCTTTAGAAAGATGAGAGCAAACACAGGGAGCAGCTAAACTAATTACATAAGAGAGAGATGGCATAAACATAAAATGATGGCAGCAGCAGCAGGTGATCATCTGGACGGAAAACTGATAATGAGAGGGGAGTGATTCTTCTCTTGTGAGCCTTGGCTGTACACGTTTGTTAGTACAGTTTGTTGTCTTTATATCGTTTCTTAGGGAACGCTCTATGTACTCTGCTGTCCATATGTGTGGATCATTTCCTACTACAAAATTTGCTACACATATTGTTAATCAAGAGTCCTGACCAGAAACAAGCCTGAAGAGTTCAAATCACCCAGGTCACAAGAAAATAAATATGGAGGTACCTGACTGCCTGTAACTTTCTTAAAAAATAGTAAGAAAAAAAAAAAAAGCCAATCCAAAGATTCCACTTCACATGGATGCATTTTTAAAAAATAAATAAATAAGTGGATAAAATTTTATTTTTAGTAGCATATTGTTGTGATAGACTTGTGAAATGTGTATTTAAGATGGTAATATAAATAAGGCAAAGACCCAGTTCAATGTGAAGCAGTAGAGAATAGCCTAAAGTGTGTTAACGTGGGATTTGTTTTGCTTTTATTTTTATTTTGTTCAGTTCTCCCACATCAACAGCGCTGAGCTGTAGTGACGTCGCTGCTGTGGACTAATGTTGGGATGAAAGGTGGATCGTTGAGTCTGTTACAGTGTAGTGGCTTGTTTCTGGACAGGTTCTAACTCAGATAAGAATTACACACTAGTTGTTTTGTGTTGTTTAATCCAGTTACATGCAGAATCATTCATTATTGGTACATTTAAGTTAACCATTTTGTTTTTTTAAAATCAGTTTTGATTTATTTTATTTTTTTTGGTGTCCTGTCATCACAAGTTGTCACTTGTGTTTTGAGGCCACGGTGTGACTTTGCTGGTCACTGGCACCATCCAGTGGCCTTTGAAAAATCACAGTTTCTTTTTTTTTCTTCTTCTTCTTTTTTTTCCATAATCATCTAAAGTGTGTAAATACATGGTTATATTATTTACTATTTTTTTGTTCATTGATCTTTATGATTTATCGTAACATGTTTTGTCATTTAATGTGTCTTGTTGTGAACTGCGTTGGTGGGAACATGTCAGTTACCCTCCCTTCTTTTGAAAATTTCATTTAACATTCCATACATTGAATTTGAACACGATGAATTTGTTAAAAAAAAAAAAAAGTTGCAAATTCAAGTTTATGATCAACATACATAAACAGCCTTATGTCAAAGTGAAATGTAAGAAATTTCTAGTTTGCAGAAGAAAGAAAACATATTATGAAAGAAGGCTGGCTAACAAATGTTTGTCCTGACTTGTCAGCTGTATCTCAAGCTCACTTTTTATTTTAGCAGCTTTTGAACAGTTGTCAGATACCTGGACGATGTTAACGCTATTCATCTTGAAAAAGGACATCATAAATATCCAGCTGAAAGGAAATGAAGAAGTTAATATATTTTTATTCAGAAATATGGGAGAGATGCCATATGTTATTGAACCACAGGTGTGCAGAGGAGATTCTGATTAGGATGTTGTAAATCTTAAATAAATTATTTAAAAAAATAAAGAAAGAAAACAAAAAAAAACAGGAGAGAAGAGAAGACCAGTACAGAAGATACATGTGCACAAAAGAGGAAAAGTTTGCACAATTATTTTACCGTCTTTGAGTTCAGGTGGTGAAAAATGTGCAACAGCAAGATCCAGGCCTCCAAGTAGTTATAATACTGGGCTTTGCAGAATAAGACAAGTACAAACAACAGAGAGGATGTTTGCTTATTTTCCTAGTGCAGCTTATAATGTCAGGTATGAGGGAGTCAAAGGGAAGTCTCGGGACACTTTTATGAGGATAAAAGCCTAACACATCAAGTCATCAGTTCAGTTTCTGTCAGGGTAACACATGGACGCAACTTTTATACACACTGATTTTCCACATATCTGGCAACGGAAATGATGATCGTTAACTTCTAACTGGTTGGACATATTCAAAGATGCAAATCAGTTAAGAAACTAAGATTAAAATAATGGAACTTTAATAAACTTCAATCCTAATTTTATAGTTTACCAGCAGGGTGGACGTTTTTGCTTGGCAGGATAAAGGGAGTTTTGGTTGTGAAGGAAGTACATGTGGGACTCCTGAGGATGATCCTTCATGATGTGAAAATGAAGAAAGTAGTGTTAAGATATCAAAGTATGTAAAAAAAAAAAAATTAAAAAAAATAAAACAAACAAAAATTTTTATATCTACAGTATGTACAGTTGTGTACCGTTGGCTATATTTGGCAAATTTCTGATTATTAAAAAAAAAAAAGCAAAAAAAAAAGCAGTACAGTTAGACAATAGTTTGTATGTTTTGAATTTTTTTTCTTTTCTTTTTTAATGCTTTTAAGTTCCCTGTTTTGTAAAAGCAGTGTCTACTATGCAAATTTGGCATTGGTTATCATGATAGAAGTCTATATCGAGCGCTGTCCTTGTAACTGCATTTTGATTTGACTATCATGTGTGATTTGATTCAATTAGTGTGGGATAGTGTTGGTCCATTCTAGCTAACTTCGGCACGCTTCAAGAGTCTTGCTCAATTTTTGCTGACTGCTTGCCTCTATCTCCTCTAATTGTTTTCTGTACAAAGTGTAAGAAAAAATTTTTAAGACAATTAATAAATTATATTTATAAGCAATGCTGAAAAAGTTGTGCATTTGGTGGCTTATTTCTCTGTTGATGAGTAAACCGCTTCACTGACGGGATGCTGAATTTGTACCAACTCTGCTGCTGGCAACCGCTGCGATTTCAGATTTAGAATCGTTTAACAGTCAAAAAGCAGGAAAGAACATTTATATCACAAAAAAAAACATATGTAAGTATATCATTGCTACACCTAATAAAAGTGAACGTTTTTTTTTTTGTTTGTTTTTTGAGAATTTGGATAAAACAGAAAAACCTGCCTGATAAAACTTCAATACGGCCATTTAATTTTACTTTGACAGTTACAAATGCTGTTTGATGGCGTTTTAAGTTGTACGGAGAGGCCTGGTGGGGTAAAAAAAAAAAAAGTTGTAACCTTGCACCATCTTTAGGAGGCAATCATTTTATTGGTGTAAGAGTTTTGGCACAGCTGATAGTCTTTACTAAACCAGATGATTTTATTTTAATTTATTTTTTATTCCAGTAATGAATGTTTGATTGTAAATAAGTGCTTCTGGTCCAGCTGCTTAAAATGCATATCATCACCCTCATTATAGGAGACATTTCATATCATTGGGAAACATTCAATAGTTTAAAAAAAAAGGGGGGGGGGATTTAATCAAGTTGTGGTATCTCTGACTTAAATGTGTTCAAACGTTTATAATAAATCAATACCCACTAAAACAGTCTCCTCCAGAGTCGTTGTGAGGCCGATTTAGATTACTTTGGAAACCCTGACTTTATGTGGTTACGGCGAAGGTGCTGACAGGAAGCACCGCTCTCCTTCAATCATTTGACCCCTCGGCTTTTTTTTCTTTTTCAAGTCACAGTTTTAATCAAAGAACAAGGAAACACTTAGGCCTTTAGAGCCAGACCTCTTGGAACATATAAACTTTATTTTTCCACATACTGACTTATAGATTTTTGAGTTTAACACATGGAAAATACAATACAATATACAATAATAATTAGCCTATCACAACTCACATACAAATTTTACTTCAGTGTCTACAAACTTTATCACAATAAACAAAAATTAACAGTAAAGCCTCAAAATACTTCTGCCACATAGTGTCAGTTCTTGTAACCAAAATCATTCCACTTAAGAGTGACAAAAATGTGTTCAAACAATAATAATATAAAGCCAGTAGTGGGGTGATAAGTGTTTAGAAAAGAGGTGTTCGCTGCAGTATAAGATTGCCTTGAAGCACATCCCTTCTGTTCTTTCAGTCAGACCTTCATCTACGTGTAGAGTTAGCTTTCACAGAAAGCACAGATACAGTATTCCACTTACTGGTCAGTAGCCTCTTCAGGTACCTCTGCAGCTACAGCCTCAAGTTTAGCTCAAAGTCTTCTTCCAAGATCTTTGAAACGTGTGTACAGAAACCTATGCTTGGCTTTAGAGTCCTCACACTAATCTGAAATGATGTTGTCTCATCTTCTTTGATGGACCAAACAGAGCCAGGCACACAGACATGATTGTTTTCAGCGAGACTTGAGTTGCAGAATTCTGGGCATTTGGATTCAGAGTCAGTAACTGTGTAATCTCCCAAGTTGCTTCTCCTCCGTTTTCCCAGAAATGAAGGCTTTCACGGCCTGGACCGGAGCCAGGGTGATCGTCAGTGCCCTTTCTATGCACAGCTGGCAGTACCGACTCACAGCTTGATGTCCTGTGATTCTGACATTTTGGCGAGTGTCTTTTTGACCCGTAGAGCTGTGAGGCGGCAGGCTGGGTTGTGGGCCCAGCATTCTGTCATCAGCTTTCCCATCTGTCTCAAACACTGAGGAGATAGAGATTCATGTAACAGAGGACATTCGTTTGTTTGTGAATGTATAATGTAGCATATTTTAACTTATTTCACCTCATCACTGGTCCATCGATTGGGAAAGGATGGTCGCAGTTTCTTGATGCAGACCACCTCTCTCATGTCTTCATACGACGGGTCCGTAGGAACTAACTCATGATACGGTAGCTGGTACTCTTCTAGGATTCCTGCAATAGGTAAGTTCACCATTTTTATTTATTTATTTTTTTTCCAATCATGAAAATGTATTGAACTGTGAATATTTACCTCCTGAGACACACCGTCGAGCGATCTCCCAGAGGATGAGCCCAAAGCTGTACATGTCGGCCATGATGTATGACTGAAAATGACTTCTATTCAAAGTCTCGTCCAGAACTTCTGGGGGCATGTAGCGCTTTGTACCAACTCGTGTGTTGGGAGGAATGTCTACCTCGTTTGTGTCACTGCAGAGTTGGAAGGAAAAGCATACATTTCAAACAATTATAGCATATTATGTTGCTCTGCACATGATTGAATCCTCTGGAATAGAAGTACTGTCAACATGCTTTGAGAGCATTTTAAAATAGCTGAAAAAAGAGGAATATTCCCGATGCTATATCATTCACGTTCTGGCACACGCGCTAACCTGATAAACTTCACGGCCAGTCCTAGATCAGCGATACAGCAGGTGCCATTCCTTTTCACCAGAATGTTCTTACTCTTCAGATCCCTGTGAGCAATAGCAGGTTTCCCCTGGGTGCCAAAGATCTCCGTGTGGAGGTGACAGAGCCCCGACACGGAGGAGTAGGCCAGGCGCAGCATAGCTTTATTGTCAAGAGTGGTTGATTTGAGGTAGTCATACAACGATCCATTTTCATGGTAGTCAGTGATTAAGTAGAGCTGCGTCCATGAGCCAGTTCCTTTGATGTCTGCAGCTATGAAACCTGTCAAAAGAGGGGAGGACGGGGAGTGGGTGAAACATGAAGAGAGGCATAAGGAGGGACAATCAACACATCACTGACTGCATGTTAAAATATTCAACAGATTTTTTTTTTTTAATCCATTAATTTTCCTCCACTTGCATGCACTTAAATATTTATCAGTTGATCCAAATCACAGCAGCAGAAGACCTTTCATAATAATATCTTTCTTCTCTGGGTGTTGGGCATGTAAAGGGAATGATTGTGCAATAAAAGGTACAGAAGTACCATGACAATCATGAAATTTCTGTGTAAATCTTAGGCTTTAATGTTTACAAAGAAATTCTACCTCATCAAATGAAAACATTTCTCTGCTGACATCCAGGATCTGCAGTTTCAGTAGATTTAGAACTAAGTGATATAAAGCATCCTAACCAATGTCTACAAATATTATGCTAATATACTAACTGTTGAAATACTGACACTTTAAAAAAATACACCTTTTTCTAAGCCAAAACCCTATAAAACTAGACACAAGAGAGTTGCAAATTACAGTAAGAAAACTGACAGATGAATTCAAGCAGTCTTGTGCAGCCATGACTTGATGATCCAATCTCGATTCCAAGTGATTAAAACTTTTTTTCCATCTCAACATTGATTCACTTAATTGATTTTTATAGTGCAACTTTCAAATTCAGGAGACAACATGCAATATTGAGTGTGGAAGGTAGAATTCTGCACCGCAGCATCCTGTTCATAATCTAGTTTACAAACGTGATCTTTTGCCCGACATCTTAATTACAATGCATCATGTGGCATTTAATTATACCAGCTCTGGTTTGCAGTCTATTGTTGTCGATATCAGACTTCGCTGTGGTGAATGGGCTTTTGGTAAATCGATCTGTTTTGGAGCTGAGCAGTGTGGTGCAGCATAATGGGCGCGCTCGTACTTCAAGTATGACAAGTTTTAAATCAGCAGCACTAGTTTTTTTGTTTTCTTTTCCTTCTCAAAAACAAACATATACATTAGTTTGTCGCTGACATCATTTCCGACAAATAAACGTAGTTATCCAAACCTAGTAAATCTATCCTTTTGGGCTATAATTAAAGACAGTTTGAGATAACTACTCCCATCCATTCATCCATCATCCATACCCACTTCAGGGGTCTGCTGGAGCCTATACCAGCTCTCTCTGGGCAACGGGTATTGATTCATTCAAATCCTTCTCTTTTTATTGTAAAAAGCCAGAATCTGGGTACTTATTTGGGGCCAATATATCACAAGAATGCACCAGGACTGATATAAAATACATCAAAGTGCACATCTGGTGGAATAAAGTAGTATTACAAGTCGTGGTAGAATATTCCCACTCGATAACACTGTGCTGTCAGCGGGTTCTTTATCAATACAGAAAATCAATATGTCCCTGTGTATTGACATAGAGTGGCTTTATATATGAGAAATGGAAAAAAAACAGGCATCTAGAGTGATATAAAGATAGACACAAAAGGGATCAGGATAAAAAACAAAACAAAACAAAAAAACAAGATGCAGGCAAGAAAGAGACTCACCCAGTATGTTTTCATGTCTCATTAAGACAGTCTGGTAGATTTCAGTCTCTCTGAACCAACTGGCTTCTTCAGTAGTGAAGAAAACCTTCACAGCCACCTTTTCTCCCCTCCACCGGCCCATCCACACCTCTCCATACCGCCCTTTGCCAATCTGCTTCACCATCTGAATTTGCTTGGCTATTGTTCTCTGGACCTGAGGAGGAGCAAATGCTTAAATAAAGAGTGCCCTCTGTGATAAACTGTGTCCATTCTGAGCTTAAGCACATGCATCATCTTCCTTATCTTTAGGAAGGAAAAATCCATTTACTGCATGGTTCAATAAATGGACACTTGAACCCTTAACAAAATGAAGAACAATGTTTTAAAAGTCCACCACAATTGGTTTTACTTGAGGAAATGTGCTTTGAGTCAAACATTACATATATATTGTAGCTATGAAATCCTACCGTTATCTTAAGAAACATTGAATATGCCAAATAAAAAGCCTAAATGATGGATCATCTATTCACAGAGCATCTACTTGACATAGGTGTTTAGGTGCAGTGTGGATATCTCACCAGCAGAGGGAGCCCTGAGCCTGAGCCAGAGCTTTGAGACTGCTCTATGAGGTCCTTCAGGGATTCTCCAGGTGGAATGTAGGTGTCATCCTGCTCTAGACCAATGCTGTACCGAGGACGAGACTCTTGTCGCTTGTACCTATTAAAACAATGTGATTCAAGACATAAACCACCATCATGGTTTGAAAAAGAGCGCACTGTGGTGTAGGACACGGCGTTCACATGTACGTATGAAAGATGCAGTAGGTGTAGTGGAAAGTTCGTAAGTGTGTGATGTTTACCTGAAGTAGCAGAATGCAATAATGACAGCCAACACAATGCTGCACACAGTGACTGAAATCAATAATGCCATGTGGTGTATCTTCCCGTCAACATAGACTGGAGAGGGAACGATTTGGAAGAAAAAGAAAACAGAGAAACTGTCAGAAAATCTCTATATAACAGAAATCATCACAGAGGATTAACTGCATTTATCTTTCTCAAGCTCTCCTTCTGCGTAGGCTACAGTGATGTGGTGAATGTGAAACAACTAAACATTTTGACAAAAAATAAATCCATGGAATCACCTTCTGTTCAAGAAACGTGCACTCAAACAATTAAAAACAACATCAATCACATTTTCTAATCTCCCTTATATTAGAAATATTTCAAAAAAATGAGGTTACTCCACCAAGAATTGTGGTCACACTCCAGAGGACAGTAAATCATGTAGAATTCATATTTCAGTCATCATTTTTGTTTTTTCATTTTCTTCTGGCAAGCTCTTTATTCCCCAAAGACCCCCATCAACAGTGAGAGGAAGCCCTGGGCCCAGACAACAAATTCTCCTCCTGATCCACTATGATAGGGTCACAGACTGATGACTCTGCCCTCAGCGACTACTGTGGGTTGTGACTTCCCCTGGAATCTGGCCTTACCATTTCTCAAATTCACAAGAAAACTCTTACACACATGCACACGTGCACACGCATAGTTTAATGTTGCACACAGTAAAAACAGCAGTGTTCTCCTGCAGAACAGTTTGACAGGAACTACCAGACGCCATCTTCAACCTCTTGAGACATCTTTCTCTTAACTTAGAATCCCCGGTGCTTCACCAGCATCTTTCATCTCCCAAGTGGATTTAAAAGTGGGTGAAAAAAGAGTAGTGGATGGATGGGAGTGAAGAAATGAACTTACGAGGCGGTTTGAGAGGTGGCAGTGTTGGATGGAGGTTTTTGTTGCAGTAATCTTCATCTGTACAGCACTCTAGTGATCTCCTTTGACGGGAGACTCCCGTGTCCTGAAGTTATTTAAAAAAATGAATGAATGAATTGATAAAAATCAAGCTTGTGTTTTAATGATCTCTTTTGTGTCATAATACATTGAAAATGCTGTTCTCCCCATCTGTAATACAAGTGATTTGCTGAATATATGTTCCAATAATCCTCGTTTTGTCTGCAAAACTATGGAGGATAATTTGGAGGGCCTTGTACTTTAGCTTGTATAGTCGGGTTTGAATGTCATCTACATTCATTTAGGATGCATCTGTAATAGATGATTAAAGAAAATCTACTTTATGCAATGTTACTACAATCATCAACTTACCCTACACTGAAACTCTGATCCAACCAGCCCCAAGCAACCTGCAGTTTGGACCAGGACCCCTCCCTCCTCCTCCACCATGGTAAAACAGTAGCCATCCGTCCTGGAAACAAAAGATTAGGCAACCTTAGCTTCAAAGAAAAACAAAGCAACATGTAAATTTGCATATATGCAGACAGCGTTACCTGCATGTGTTATTGGTTGAATCTTCTGGGCAATGGTGATAACAGTGACACCACAGGAATCTTTGAGAGGATGAAGCAAGAGCTGTGCTGCCAAAAGTCTCCTTCCCACTCTCCACTGCCTCCCTGCTGGATGCTCTCATCAGCATACTGTCCAATATGTTGCCTAGAAACAAACAAGGAGGAGAAAACGGTGATGACTTGCTCATTTCAGCATTCAAAAGATAAACCTTTGCAGACGACAGCACTTTGATAAAATGACTTCCGTACAAAGACTGAAATAATTGATGTCAAAAATGTATGGATTTATTAGATGTAGAAATCACTAGTAACTACAATATGTCAAAGTATTTGAAATAGCACAGCCAGAGCTGAGCAGTTTCACTGTCTATGAAAATTACTGAGTGGGAAACCACTATTATGAAGTTAGAGAACAAAGAAATCAGACACACAGTATTCAATAATTGTGTTTTATATTTAAAGGTCAGCTACTTTAGACATTTCTTGCATTGATACACTCTAATGTAATCAAATATTCAGAATGTCAAATAATGAATTATGATACTATCAGTCCATCCACTCATGCATGATCATCTCTGGTTCTACTAATGTGATGATGCAGACTTTTAAGTCTAAACTAACTCTGTGAAACAGTTTAATGCTCTGCTCATAGTGCATTTCCAGAGTCCTGCCTCCATCTCAGCATCCACCTAAAGGCTTAAAGGTTCTCTTGGGGAAACCAGATGTTTGACATCTGCTGAGCTGCTGGTGTAAGCACGTAGTGGGTGATGAGGTCAGAGGCAACAGAAAAAATATCAACTCAGAGTAACCTGTTTTCATATCACAAATCCATTCTGGCTGCGCTGGCTGACTGAACTGAAATTTAATCTCAATGTGACAAAAAAAAAATGCACCTTATAGAAAACAGAAAATTTGAGCAGAATACACACACACACACATCTATATATATATACAC
>JBAMYA010000024.1:6346267-6367836 GCA_037176975.1 Arrhamphus sclerolepis | reverse complement strand
AAAGAACATATCAGATGTTGAAACAGACATTTTACCACTTCATGGAAAACATTAGCAAATTTTGACTTTGATGGCAGCAACACTTCTCAAAAATGTTGGAACAGGGCAACAAAAGGTTGGAAAAGTAACTGGCACAAATCAAAACAAATGGAGGAGCATTTGATAACTAATTATGTTAATTGGCAACAGACAGTAACATGACTGGATAAAAAAGCATTTCAGACATGCAGAGCATCTTGAATGTCTTGTCGTAAATATATAAGTAAATTGAATTGAATTGAACTGAACTGAATTCAAATGATGGAAAGAGGTTCGCAGATCTGCAGCAAACTGCATCTAAAAGTTGTGGAACAATTTCAGATGTTTTACTACCATCAGTCAAAATGAGCTAATATTTCCCATGAAATGATAAAATGTGTTGGTTTCAACATTAGATATGTATTTCTAATGTTCGAATGGGAATAAAATACAGGCTTCTCAGATGTGCACAAAGTAATTTTGTTGGAAATGGGGTTGTACTTTAAAGAAAAATAGCAAAAATGTATATGATCTACTTGTTGAAAAGTAAATATGTCTGTCTAGTCTGGTGTAAAAATGTATAGCATTTTTCTGTAAAATAAGATTTAATTTAAAATCACAAGGACCTTTAATTTGCAAGATCATGACCTCACCATAACAACTTTGCCCCACGCATCCATTCAATCATGGCATTGTTCCTCACCTCTATGCTTGTACTTCAGGGTGAAACCCATGAGGCTGAAAGATGCTGGTGCCTGCTGCACACCTGTCTTTGTGTTCACAAGATCACGAGTAGATATCCTTCATTGTATGTGCATTTGTGAGTGTGTCAGGTGGTGTTGCTTGTGCATGAAAACATCTTCTCCTATTACCGCGGTAATGGCCCTGATGAAACATGTGTCTCCTATTCAAAGGTTTCAGGCTGCCATGTAACTTGGGCACCAAACGGCAGTATTTCTTCCACAAATGACTCTAAAGATGGAGGGTTCTTTAATCAGTTCATATATAAACCAAATATGTTTGATCAAACTGTTTTGTCGTCAATTACAAATCAGACATACCATTAAAACCACTGGCTATTAAAGTGAATAAGACTTGTCATCTTGTTACAATGGAATGTTCTGCTGGGAAAACCTAGCCTAGAAATTCAGATGTACTTCACATATGTCTTGGGGAACAAATCAGATCAGTCTATCCTTGCAGAGCATCTCTGAGAGGGCTTAATGCAATGACGACAGAGCTGAGACAGTGCATCCTGGATGGTAAACATAAGATAGCTGCAGTGGAATCACGCTGTTCAAACCAGCTTTGTCGTCAACAGTTGGTTGGACTTCTGTGGCGATCTCTTCGGGATTGTCATGGATTAGGTTCATCTCCTTTACAAATGGTAAGAAATATCTAGCAAACTTGCTTTACAATACAAGAAGCTGTCCAAGAAGTAATCTGAGCATGATTATGTTTATCTGCCTAACATAAGCTGTGGCCAGCTGTTTTACACAAGGTTATATTTTTGATTATATTGGTATCTCCCTCGATTGAACTGTGAACACTCTCCCACTGACTCTTTTGCGTCACTCTGAATATGTTGTTCATTGCTCTGATTGGTTCCAGCACTTACTCACTACGTGAAGAGGCAGTTTGAAAAACAGCCTTTGATCTGGCCTCCTGGATGAGAAGCTCTATGGCTCATTTTCAGATCCTACATCTGTTCAAACGGGGGTCATATATATCAGCATTTACATAGATGTTGTTTCGGCACTTGTCACCTGACAGGCCAGTCCCTACGAACCCTCTGTTAAAAATTAAATTAATGGTTTGTAAAAATTGCAAGCTTCTGACTATTCGCAGCTTCACACAGGTCAGAGGAACCAAACTTGTATCTTGACTTTAATACTTCAACTACATTTTTCTTTACTTTAACATAAGCAAAATCTATTGTGCAAAATATTTTCTTTAAAAAAAACATTTTTTACACTGCACACTTGATATATGTATTTATGTAAAAGAAATGAACACTGAGTAAATAATAAATAAATAAGCAAATATTCTTAAATCTGATGTTCCAGATCTTGGGACATTGATTGTTCCATTGATAGATAAGGTTAGAAATTACAGACACATAATACCATAATTACATTTATGTCACTTATGTCAACAAGGAAAACTGGGTGCATATTTTTAATACTTCTAATATTTGTGTTACAGCAAGGACGTATCACCAGAAACTATAAAGCCTTGAAGGGAGTCGTTAAAAACTCCAGACAGACATTTCAGGTCAAATGACTCAAACAGCAATTCACGAAGGGTATACCTTCATTGTCTTTGTGTTTCTCTTGGCAAGTGTGTATTTCAGACTGCCAGGTAACATGAGATCATCTGTTTATAACAACCAGCCTCCTACTGCAGCTGCAAACTGTGGTCTACTTTTGAGTTGGACCTCCTGACCAAACTTACATAAAGATGGGAAGGAGGTACCCTGACCAGCCATCACAATTCATTTTGTGAAAAAGGTTTGGTGCCCGTTTCACAAACACTTCCACCAGGATAGAATGTACCAAACCAAGAACAACAGGGCAGGACTATGCTTTATCCCATAACTCAGACAGCAGCATCCAAGAGCCAAAATAATAAAAAATAAATAAATAAAAAGATAGCTGCAGAGGTGCTTATAACACCTTGGATCAACAAGTCTTTACTGCAAAAGCACAACAGCCATTTAGCAGTGTTAAAATGCCACTGCACACCATTTTGGATGTCTTTCGTTGGTACGAGTGTGATTGACACTCCATGTCCATGTCCATATCACGAGGTCCTCGTACTAAAAGCTGATTTGGATTGATTTTACTCAGTTTTGTTCTTACCTGTAGACAAGGGGATGATTGGTTTCACTTTCACAGCTGGAGTTGGTCACACAGCTCTACAATACAGAAAGAGAGAGAGAGAGAGAGAGAGAGAGAGAGAACAAAGTAGAAACAATAACAGGTCATTTAATGAAAAGAAGCATACAAGTCAGTAGGCTCCTAAAGATGAGCTTCATGCTTTTACTATTGTAATTTAACACATAGTTATTTTTCCTTTCTATTTTCTTTCTAATGGTCACCTTTCATGAACCTCTGATGTTTGCCTATTTTATTTTTTTTGTTTGTTTAATAATGATGACAAAGATGTACATATTGCATGATTGTTACACATAAGCAACGGCGTGCAAGGAATGCATATTTAAAAGCAGTGATGGAGTGAGTGAAGGATCAAGTTGAACAAATTCCCACCCGTAGAGTTGGAAAATTAAACTCAAGTAAAAATTCTTTCTATAAACATTACTCTCTGGGCGGGTCAGTTTCTTCATCTCTGTGAAAACACAACCTCAAAAAACTGTAACTCACACTGGATTCATTTTGCCCAGCCTTCCCTTTTATTGCCACCCAATAAACCACTCCAGCCTCATGACCAGATTGTCCATAAATCAAAGTGTCTACAAATTTTAACACATCTGTCAAACCACAACCAGTGGAAAAAGAAATTAAAAGTATTACATTTACCTGAATAAAAGTGTCATTCAGTTAACGGCAGAGAAAATGACACTGGTAATTGCACTGGGTCAAGAAAGTCCAGAACAACGTGTCTTTTAGCTTACAAGACTGCAATAAAATCTAACCCCAGGGACCAAAAGCCTTCATGCTTTAATTGTCAATACAAGGCATAAGTCTTATACAGATGAAGATAAAATGCAGCTGCAGATATGCCTTAAAAATTTCACACTGATTAAGAGAAATAAAATACAAGTTTGTTTTTATAGAGAAGATGATGACAATGATGAGGCTTGACTTCAAGAAGACCATAAAATTTATGAGGGAAACTGAGAAGAAGGGAGGAATTATTCTCTCATCTTGGCAACAGCTCTACTCTAAAGACAGAGAGCGATTGCTGAATTAAGACTGATGATCATTTCATGGCAAGCCAAAAATAAGGTTAAAGATGTCAGAACTGAAGATTATGTTTGGCGAAATTATGCTGACATCTATTAGCTCCTGTACAACCATGACAAGTATGAGCAATTTTCTTCCTCGATTCTTGCAAATAGAATTATTTGCGAGGAACAATCATGTCACAAAATTCTAAAACTAGTATTGAACATTTTACTGCACTGACTTTTGGATGCACACCTCAGCTCACCTGTAAGTAAGCTCCCATATAGTTTCAGTGCACTTGGATCCGAGGTATGTGGACGGCAGAAAATGCCACTGTGGGTGTCAGTTTACAGTTGGGCCTAAAGCTATCAAAAGCAGGCGTGTAGTGGCGAGCAGCAGGCTGTGTGCCAGACAGTTGTTGTTTCTCAAAAGGATCAATGAGGCAGATTACTGCCTAAATCCCTTCTTTCACCAAGTTTCTACAAACTGTCATTTTGCTCTCTGCTTCACAATAGGCAATGAAAACACCAACAGGTAGGGTGACTAAGGAAAAGCAGGAGCCTGCAATTTAAACACATATAAACCTAGACATTTTTCTCAAATTCTGTTTTCTTCACAATGCTTCTCTTAAGAAACTCTGAAGGTGATTTATTGTGTTATTATCTGCATGACATCATGCGTAGCAGAGAGGAAATGACTGACAGTTTAAAGCATCAACATACTTAGCATGGAAGTTACACAAAAACATAAACAAATGAAGCATGAAAAGCATGACGTCTACATTACTCACACACACACACACATACACCCAAGCACTAAGCTATGAAAGCAGAGCATTTCACAGCAATGGTTTTGAGTAAGAGGTAAGTATTTAAGGGGTAAAAGTCATGCCATGTTCACATGCAGTCCTACAACAACTCTGGAGTCTATTCTAATGTACCAATCTACATTCTGACCATTTAACTTTTCCAGCGCTATCCAGTAAAACAGTACCACCACAGAGGTTTTAGGAAATCCTAGAAAACCATTAAAAGAAAACACATGATCAAATTCATGTGAGTCTGTAAATAGCCAAATGTCTGAACAGAAGATTGATTCATACTTATGGGTAATGTGGCAGTCAGTCAGCAAACTTGGCCTTTTACCCTGCACTTACAAATTTCTTCTCTGAGGCACTTCTGTTAGCTGGTAGCTTTTTCACTCTCACGCACAGACATATCCACACACACTGGAACACACACATGGACCCCACCCACAGTGTTGAAAAATAAATAAATAAAAGAACAAGTGGAATGTATATGTCACCTGGCAGTGTACCTGATGCCAAGTGTCTGGACTGTAAAGTCCCTGAGAAGAACTAAAACTAAACAATCATCTTTCTTTCCTTAAAACTAAAGAAGGACAGACAGAGTATCTACCAATTGTAGTAAGTTACTGACAACTCATTCATCACATCAATAATGACCCTCCCGTATTAAATTATACGCATCAGAAGTGAGACAAAATTCAAACATAACAACCAAGTTTTTGAAAAGTAACATGCGAAGGATGCAAAAGCGCTTCATGTATATATATATATGTATACACACTTGTCTGATGAATCTTCAGTACAATGACATCCAGATGACGTTTTTTGTTTTTTTTTAGCAAATGCTTTTTGCTTTTTTTTTTTTAGCAAAATGGTGCCACATTTACATGCATTATAAAAGCATGACTCTGTAGCATAAGAGTTTGCAAATGTGTGGTTGTAATCCTGAGTTGAAACTACTGGACTAACTTCTGTGAGCAGACAGTTGAGAACTGATTTTGTGTAAAGACAGTATAAAAACACATCATTATCTATGACCTGATCATTTATAAAACACAGCGTAGGATCTATATCAGGGGTCCCAAACTTGCAGCCCGCAGGTCATTTGTGTCTCTGACGCACTGTAGTCCACGTACGTCGTGGCAGGGCAAGCAGTCCGTCAAAACCTGAGAAATGTTCAACTTTCAAAGGATCAAGGCGGACATCTACGGAGTTAGAACAGTCTTAATAGTCACAAATGTGCAGGACAAGATTCACAAATGTACTGATGCACACACAAATATAACTTGATTTACAAATGGCTTTTGGTCTGTGGACTTCGCTGACCAATGTTATTGGTCAACAATGGCTACAATGGAGACTCCATGTTTTTTTTAATGTTTTTTTATGTATTATTTTCCTGGAAGTTTTGACTGTCGTTTTGCCATGTTTTTTTTTTCCTTCCCATTTTCTACCTGTTTTTGCAAATGTAAAGCCTGTAGCATGAGTTCATGAAGACAGAGAACTCAGTTTAAAATGAAATAAATACAGTAAATACTTTAAAGAAATTTGAACTGACACAGTGTTTACCTGAAAAAGTTCTCAGGCCCCAGTTACCTCTTATTATACTGTGAAGTGGCATTCATTATCAAATGCATATTCAAAATAGTTGTTTTATGAAAGCATTATAAGTACTGTTCATAGTGGAGGAAAAAGAAATGTTGAGGCAAACATTTAGACCTGTTCATCTAAGTTGCTTATATGTTGCTGAATATTCAATTTTTTTCTTTCCTTTTTGTAATTTAACAGTTTAATGCATTTATAACATGTAAATTCATGTAACATGTAGATTCTTAATATATTTTGAATGTTTAAGTTATCTTTTAAAAAATGGGCAAAATAATTCACAAAAAAACCTGTTTTGCAACATTTATTGATATGAAAAAAGGAGAAAAAAGACCAGGCAGATAGACCTTGAAGAGTTAATAAATTTAAAAAAATCATGGTTTAAATAGTTTGTGAACATCAGCCAAAACAAATACAACCTCCATTCCTGTAGATGTTGCAGTATGGCTTGATGCTTCCTTGATGGGTGGGATTATTTCTGAAATTGCATCGTAACACATGTATCGTATCGTGATACTATTGCATCGTGACACATGTATCGGATACGTATCATATCGTGAGGTCCTCGCCAATACACTTCCCTAAAGTGACGTGCGCCACTTTCAGGCCCCGTTTTGTGCATATGCAACATTTATAAATGAAGCCCCTGGTAATTTTTACAAACTCTCACCTGAGACAGCTGTCAGTAATAAACACACCCCTGACACTTTATAAAATCTGTTCCCTGCTAGCATGCTCAAGTCACTTTAACAGGACATTCCCATTTTCTCAATGTTCTACATTTTGGAACTTATGCCTTATTTGCACTAGACTAGTATTATCTGGGTACCTGCAGTAATTTTTAAATTACGCCCCAATGTCTACGTTTTTAAGAACGTATTCGGACAGGATAAGCAAAGTCTGTGTTTCACTATAATTTACAGTTATTAATTCCTGGATATGTCATCAAAGCGTGCGTAGCGCAATATCTGATCCTGGCAATGGCGGGGAAAACATTTTTTTTTTGTAGTCTGTTGTGGATAAATATTGTATTTGAAGCATGTGATCAGTGATCACACAGCTACTCTTTGATTTGCAAGGAAACAATAAAATGATAACTTAAATGAGACATTGGTGCTCATTGTAACAGTAAACAAAACAGTAACCAGCACTTTCAATGTGGTAAACAATATTTCTTCTTACAGCGTGCGGACCTGCAAATCATCCATCCATCCATTCATCGCTCTTCTGCTGGCTCTAAACTTGTTTGTTTTTTATTGGCCTCCAGCTTAATGTTGACAAATTTCTTGAATTTTGTCCCAAAATGTCACTGATTATGTTATCCATAGCTGCCGCCATAAATTCACCAGTAAAATGGAAGAAAAGGCGACGAGAGGAAAAGTGGAAAAAAGAAATCCATCCAACAAATCTGGAATCAAGATGGAATTTTTAGTTCAAATCACAGACATAGTATATTTGCACTGGATTAACATCACAGATGTCGTCCGTAATTATAGCATATTATCGCAGGTCCTAAGATAATAAGTCTATCCATGGTAAGTGCATGAAACACTATATTTGAAATGTTCATTTTTGATTTCACATCTCCAAGTCATGTTGCCAGCATTGCCAGAGAGAAACATAATCAGACAGGCCACTTCTCCACAGCTTTCCCATTAAATATTATTGATGTGTCACAAACTACAATTGCGGAAACGTGATTTATGTCCACAGCTAAAACAGACAAACAGTCATAAGAAGCAAGAAAAACAGAGAGCGAGATCAACAAGTTCCCGTACCAGACTGGCATAAACTCACTGTTGTGAGCCGAGACCAGACGGTTGCGAGCCAGATAGTGTCCTAGTCTTGCTGCTGTTGGATTAGTAAGTCATATTTCTTTTGCTTTCCACATCCTATAGGTTTCACTTTGGTTGATCTTAGGCTGTATTACTACAGTTCTTTTGGTTGCTCACTGTTTCATAGCTGATTTCATAATAGAAGTGGGGGAGATGTATGGAATTAGAACAGTCTCAACAGGCACAAATGCACAGCACAATGCGCAAATGCACGACAAGATTCGTAAATGCACAAGATGATTCGTAAATGCACAGGACAAGATTTATACACTGATGATAAATCTTGTCCTGTGCATTTACAAATCATGTCGTGCATTTACGAATCTTGTCGTGCATTTGTGCATTGTGCTTTGCATTCGTGCCTGTTGAGACTGTTCTAACTCCACAGAGATGAGGCGACAATATTTACGGTGGTACTGGACAGTTGCCCTTCTCAACCAGAGAGGGTGCTAAAGAGCACAGTCTCATGTGATATTGCTTTAACCTAGTCTAAAACCTGTCAAACATGTCTCAGAGCTGATTGAATTATCATTGTGAAACCTTTTCTTGTACTTGTTCATCATCATTATTATTATTATTGTTGTTATTATTATTATTATTATTATCATTATTATTAGTAGTAGTAGCAGTAGTAGTAATTCATAAAATATTTAACTGGGCTGTTAATAACAGAATCCATGTTTGACCCTCCCTTACTGTGATTTTAAAGAAATCCCATTGTCTCATGTGTACATGAGACAATGGAAATATCTGTACCAGCATTACTAAACAGGGAGTTTCAATTCTCCTCTGCAAACTCTTGCCAACTCTAATAAACTCCAGTCAACCTCATGATGATGATCTCAGCAGTTTTCCCCTTCAACCAAACTTTTTTTGATGCAATATTTTCAGCACAGATGGTGGATGTAATCTCTAATGGGCTTTGACAATCATAAGTATTTAGTATCTCATTTAGATTTGGTTATGAGTTCAGTTCCTGTCAATAACTCCATTCTAACTGCTCTGATTTGTTTACTAAAAGATTATGAAGCTTACTATTTTGGTTTTGTAACTTTTGCCACCTGTCAGTCGTTATTAAAATATCTGCAGACCACCCTTGCTGGATACACCTGCCATATAAGGTTGAGTGTGTTTCAATATGTTTAACTGACATGCACACATCGCCAGCTGACGTGATTTGTTTGACCAGAAAACACTTTTGGAGGTGTGAAGTACAGCACTGAGTCGTGAACACGTTAGAGCTGTGTGTCTCTCGTGAATGTATATGCGTGAGATGTTCACTGGGGGATGAATTTTAGAAGGTGTCAGAGAGAGAATGCAGTCTGCAGTTTGAAGGAAATGACTCACTGCTGCCTATATAGAACCTTGTCTGTGCTTTTTTACCTTTGGAGAGTTAAAAAACAAGACACAAATGTATCTACTGTACCTGTCGGGTTAACAAATCTTTTCCACCTGTTTGCTTTGAATCATTTTTTTTTCCAACTCAACACTGCTAACTTGGAATATGTTATTTGCCAAATCAAAATTTAAACTAACTCTTTATCAAAAGAAACAAAAAAGGGCATCTCATTTCATCCATTAGCTATTTCTAGCTTCTCCTCTTGTTCATTAAAATAATTTATCATTTTCTAATACAATAAAATGGATTCACACAGAAAAAGATGTGGGCATAACTTATTTATTTTCAATTGTAAAAGTGTGTTTATTTTGACAGTCTGTAAGAAGCTAAATAAACCTCCCTGGAACACCTGCAGGTTCTTTTTTTCTATTACTGTTCCATGTTGCAAAGGTGCAGAACGCGCCCACCTTAGTTAAGTTACCCCAGGTTAGTTATAATGTAGCTTGACTTAGCGCATGCTAACCCATGATGCTAACTAAAATCAGTTCTGATGTTGCCATCAATATGACATGTGAAAAAGCAATGATTGAGTTAAAATGAGGGCAGGCAGAAGTCCGATCGAGCAAGACTTCCACCCATCCCGTTCCATCACCGCTGGCTCCTTCAGTCGAGTCATGATGGAGGAGCCGCGTAGGTCCCAGAGGAGGTCTGCAAAAGAATGTCCATGGCGGAATGTGCGTTTCAGTGATGACATCAGGAATGACGCAGTCTTGCAGTCCCCGTGGCTTCGCCGCAAGCGGTTTTCAGCAGAAGTCCAGGCAAAGTTAGTATGCCAAGAAGACAACATAAGTAAAGGGTGCCTCAGCTGGAACTAAGCTGGGATCCAGCTGTAACGGAAGCCCTGGGAGGCTGCAAGGCTGTGATCACTTAGCTGATGCATAATTAACACAAGTTGCCTGCTGCTTAGCTAAGCTTCAACCTCATACACTTCAAGGCCACCCTAAAGCCAGGCGCAGTGGTCTGTACACGCAACAAATCATATTCACGTTAAAATATGAATGAAAATGCACCGTTAAATCTTTATACATTAGAAGTCGCAATAAGTAGCTAAAGTAATCTTAGCTAGCCATTGGCTACACTTGTCATCAGTCAAAAGACTACACTGTAATAATACATGCATTTGTTGTTTTATCTAATTTTATATGGTATGAAAAACATAAAGAAAGAAATAAAGAAATAAAAATAATAATAAGTACAGTTGTTATGGATGTGAATTCTCACTATGGAGATGAAAATTGTGCTGTATAAATATGCTTATTACTGTTACATTTTAACATGGAGGTCAGTGGAAATTGACTTATTTTGGAGCCAACCCCCAGTGGTCAGTCTATTAACTGCAGTGATTATTATGTGATTATTGATTATTTTAATCCAAAAAAGACGGGAAGGAATGCTTTGTTTACCACTCTCAAAAGAACATTGATTTAGGGGCATTTTCTGGTGAAATGAACACGTTCTGACATATTTGTCTCACAACATCACTCTAATCCGAAAATTATGTGTAAAAGGCTCAGAACCATGAGACAGTTTGATTCTCATCCATTACACAATACCACAAGCCAACCATCCATCTATTTTCTATAGCCTGCTACATTCAGTTCAAGACCATGGGGGGTGGACTTTATCCTAGCTATCACTGGGTGAGAGATCAGGCAAAGCTTGGAGCACCTTTCCAGTCTAAACAGGCTACACAGTGACAAACCAGAGAGACAACACTGTACACTTTCAGTTTCCTGCAACTTAAATCTATAACCACCTTCTTTGATTTAGACTTGCAGTGCTGTTGTCCACACCAAAAGTCAACTTATTTCAGTTTAAGTTTGTTCCTGTGTGCCCTATACAACTTGTATCTTTCACAACAGTAGATGAAAGACAGAGCCAGGAGATCAACTCCAGTGTCATCAGAAAAGCTCTGAAATATACTGCTGTTTGCATCTGAGGATTAATTACCTTACATTTTAAACAAGAGAAATGCTGTCTTCATCAAATGGACTTTGCATACCAAATGCCCAACTTCAGCTAGTATGAGGAGAAGATGACTACTTTTTTTTCAGGGCATTTGATTATTTCTGTAATTTTCTATCATTTGTGTTCTGCTGGATGAGCGAGAATCCAGTTATTTTATTTTTTTGTTTTGTTTTTTGTACTTCTAGTGTTCTGCTAAATTAGCTGTGACTGAGAAGGCTCTCTATTTACAAAGAATAGGTTGATGGATGCACTGGCATGTCTGCAAGATCAAAACAATTGAAACCTGAGGCACAGTGTTATCAGACACCTTTCATCTTCTCTTCATTATTTATTACACAAAACCAAATACAGAGAAACACAATACTATATCAAAGCATACCCACTGTGAAATTGACATGCTCCATCAGGAATGACATTGTCTTGCTTCAAATCGGTAAGAATCTGAAATGCTTTCGAACATTTTTTTCCAAATTTACATTTCCCTTTTAAACCCCTGTCGTCTGTCTCGACATGCAAATTCTCTTCCTTTTCAGTCAAAAGAATTAGTCTGCTTCCTCAGGATTTGTCTTTAATTTACAGAGGGTAGTACCAACATGTGCAGAAAAAATTGCCTCTGGACACCACTGAATATGCTTATAACCAATCAAGAAAACTAAGTTCTGTTAGACACTCCAGTATTAATCATGGTATAAAGCCTGCCCATGCCCTGTTGTAGTTGGTTCGGTACGTTCTGTACCGGCTGAAATGAGTCTGGACTGGTGAAATACCAGACACATTTTACGAGAGAGAATTTTCACAAAGTGAATGGGTATGACCGGCCAGTCTATAACTCCAGTGGAGGAAGTTATACTCTCCAGTACTGTATAATGAGATTAGGACTTAAATGATCTGAAATTTAATTTCATTGTTGTGCTAGGTGATTTGAGAACTGAACATTAAATTCAAATCAAACTTTCGTATCTGATAACTAAAAATATCTTATTACAGTGCTGAACTTGACAGAGCTGACCCAGGATTTAATCTTTAAAAACAACTATTGCTGCACCGTTATCTAATCCCATTGTTTTGTGGTCTCTATTCACCAATGAGATGACAACAAAAAGAGCCAAGGAAATCAAATATATGAAAAATAGAACCATGAAAAATTATGCTTTTTGCAAACCTCCCCAAAGTTTTACCTGTCTTTTTCAAAAAAAAAAAGTTTGAAAGTAAACAACAATGGGATAATAGTTATGAATAAATGTACAAATAAAAACCAGACACGCAAGCAGACAGGAGAAAAAAAAACAGAGGTAATGAGAGGGGCACAGTAAGCAGAAACACGCAAAACTAATTCATATGGGATGAAAACCAATCTTGAAGGAGAGCCACTTCACCTTGAGAATGCCTTGTGGCAACAAAGAGTGTCCACAGCCTCAAGATTATCCTCAATTTCCTGCAACAGAAGACCTGGCTATGACATAGCTCAAACAAGTTCTCATTGCTTAATTACATACACTTGCAAAGGGTCAGGAAAAGGTTTGGAATCAGTTCTTGAGAACCACATTGCACAGTAGCATCCCTGCCAATACAGAGTTCACTGTGTGAAAATAAGAATTTTTTCTTTTGTTTTTTTATGTACAAAGTCAGAAATCAACCCATGTTATGATGAATTAAAAATTTCACTATGCTGATTACTGACCAGAATAGAAATGGAAGGGTGGTTATGGATTAGTGGGGACTTATTTGCCCGGTAACAGGACAGTCACCAGACCCCCCCCCCCGACACAAAGAAAAAGGGATCTGTTGCAATTGGCCTTACAGAGGGGAAGGCTGAGAGGGAGGTGGAAAAAAAATTACCATAAAGGCACACGGGAAACATAAAGTTCATCCAAATATAGGTTTACTGAGAAAAAAAAAGAATGTGTGACTATTTTAGGACAGACTAGTTTACTCTCCCTATTTAAAAAGCATTTATTGTTTTTCCAGGTGCATTTAGAATATTTCATGTATATTTTATTTGACACCCCTCACTTACGTCTGTTGAGTTGAGGTTCACCCAAGCACAAGCACATGAGTTTCTCACACATGTTAGTGCCTGTCCGAGCTTGTTAAACTTGAAAGAAAAACAACAGGACAGGTCTATTGATCATTTTATATTTATAAACACATTCCTTATTTCTAAATCATTCTAGTCAAGATGTCAAACAACATATGTAGCTGAATCAAATTCTTGGCACAAAGCATCTCCAGTCTTAAAGCAGGAAATCTCTGGAAGAGGAATATGCACATACATTGCTCATTTCAAAATGCTATACTAGTCAAGTATTTGGATTATTGGTGTATTTTATTCAATTAAATAAAATTTTTATTTTATTTTCTTAATGCCTTTGTAAAGTACTTTGAGTTACCTTGTACAAATAAACCTGCCTTGAGACAATATCAGAGAATAATTTATATTTTTAGTTACCATTATAATAATCATCAAGCATGAAAGTTTCACCTTATAGCCAGAAGGAATTTTCAAAAAGTGATGTTTTGTTACTAAACCATAGGATAAAAAAAGTGTTGGTGTTGAAAGCAAGTGAGGATTCCAATACTGCCAACACTAATGCCACTACTACAGGTCAACAACTAGTCTTTCAACCAGTCCGTTGAATTAAAAACTAAGAGTTCAGTCAGGTTTTTATGTTCTTATTTACTGGTTAATGAAGGGTGTACACGAGCATATTGATTAAACAAGTTCAAGAAAACTGCCAATCTAAGAAAAATCTAAATTCTGCAAGATCTCCAAGATAAAAACGCTCAAATATGTATCATGTCATGTCCTGACCATCTTCCACGTCAAACATTTTAGCAGTCAGCAGCAACCAAAAAGAAATGTCCTTATCATTTTTCTATCTCATGTGCTACTCATCGTCCATCTCAGACATTTTCAGACAACAAAGGACAGCCTTATTGGTTAAATTTTGTTCCCCTTTTCCCCCTCCAGGTGGCTGCAGGCCTTGTAAATGGCTCCAGACATGAGGACTCTGCCCACCATCTGACAATGATTAGGATGCAGTCTCGCTGAATGCAAGCAGAGCCTGCACATTCAATTGCTGCAACACATCTTTATATGCAGAAAAACTAAACATGCCACCCAGAAGTTTCTCGATTCAGGCTGGAGTTGGTGCCAGTCAGTAGAGCATACAGTTGCTTCTTGGTATGGGGATTCAGTGAAGGGATCATGCTTCAAACAAAGCAGCGATTAAATCAACAGAACAGATGGGGGAAAAATGTTGAGAGTCAAAATCTTTATTGCACACCAGGATCACCTGTTTGGATATTGGGACTGAAAAAGAACACGTTGAAGTCTATTTTTATTGCGAGAAAGTAATAGTTGAGTGCATCTTTTTTGGCATCTTAAAGATTGAGCTTCAGTCACTAAATTAACATCCTTTGGCAGCAACATCAGTTTTCTTTGTCATTTTTTCCCCATTGTTTTCAGTTTTCTCTTTCTTTTCATTTACTCACCCCCTCCACCACCACCACCACACACGCACACACACGCACACACACACACACACACACACACACACACACAAACTTCCTCTGTTCCTCTCCCCTGCCCTGACATCTGATACTGATTAAAGCACAGCCTCAAAAACACAACTCACTTAACTCTCCTTTATTAAGTGACTTGGTACCTCTGGCATAATTTGTTCATCTACATGTACAACTAAATGACACACCCTCGTGGGCCCCTGGAGGTTCCCCCCAAGCAATAAGACACTGAGGTACATGAACACACACCCCCTCAATCATGCAATCACATGCACTCTCTGCCTCCTTTCACCCTTATGCGCCCATTTCGGGCTGGACCCTCATCCTGTCTACCCCCTCCCTCCATCTTCAGTCCCCTGGAACAGAACAGTCACGGCTGTGTGCACTCCTGATTAGCTAGAACCTGAACCTAGAGAAACACTAGAAAGCTCAGCTTTCTTTATTGTATTCCCGTCTTAGACAAAGAGAGTCTCTGACAACTTGGCTTTCGCTGTCCTATTACCTTATCTTTTACAAATGTAACCCTAACATTAAGGCAACTGTTGTTGCTACTAAGATGACTTGTTCTTCAACCCCAACTGTCACCAAGATTCAATAGAGAAAAGTGGAGCTGAACAGAGCTGAAGAAAGTGGAAAGGAATTTAGTTTTTAGCAATGAAGAAACTCATGATGTATACTGTGTGGAGTGATTGTTCTGGAGAGCTGCTGCATGTTAGGTCTTATGGGCTCGCAGTTATAGACTGTGTGGATGTTCTTATTGATTATGGTTAAATATGTAATTCCACAACTTGCACACGCAACCTTCAAAAGATAATTCTAGGAACTTTTAAGACACAAAAACAGACAGCGTTGCAATCCTTAGTAGACATTTCTGTCTGCCCATCAGGTTTACGTAAATAAATATTGGCGTACCTTACAACATTAGTGACAAATAACATTTTTATTTGACTTACTGGAATCCTATAGATTCATGTAAACATGTTGACGACTCACGTAAATGCCGAATGAGAACTGCTGACACATTTGAATTTCAAGTTTAGAATTCAGAAAACCTTCTGGAATGTATTGACAAATATTGTATAAACTGAACATTTAAAAAGTTTCTTTATTCAGTACAACTATTGCACTCACTAATGTTTACTTGTAGAAAAATTTCCCTTCAGAGATAAAAATGGACATGCGTTCAAGCCCTTTAGATGCTGCAGAGCCGGGATTCCAGGGTTAAAAGGCAGGAATCTTAACAGGGACAACCTTTTCCTTAGTCCACCGTTTCTGAATTCATCTCTGTCTCCACTTGCAGTGACAGAGACAATTTCATGTTAAATACTATTCCAAACCATCTGTGGTGGTGTGCACCTCTTTTACTAATGGTGGCACTAAAGGAGCATGTGATGACTCGCACAGTGGACATTAGCACTGAATGACTGATGTCAAATCCTGCTAACAGCATACTGAACCAACACCACCACCACCCCATCCACAAGTTTTTCAGGGCCACTATGAGGACCTACCCTACCACAGGTCCGGTCGAGGTTTCTGAAAGCTCTCTTTGCGGTTCTGTGACTGGTAATGGAGACACACGTCAGCGATCTGGCCCTGAAAAATGTCCCAGCAACCTCCACTAGTGGAAATGCAGCTAGTGGGACCAAAAGCTTTACTTGAAGTGTGGTGTGAGGTATAAGTTGAAATTGGCACCCCATATGTCTCCTAGTTAGCTTGAAGATCTGGGGCCAGATGCACAAAAAAAGCCTATATAAAAACTGTGCACATCTATTCCTTCACACTGACCAGTATTCATGACAGAAAACATGTGCAGAAGAAATGTTTTTCTCACGCATTCACCACATGAGGATGTTTTAACACTGAACTGGGCAATTCTACCAAGGTATTCTACAATGTCTTGCTTCACCTGTTAGTTCTTCTACATTGGAACACCATCTAACCACTTCTGAAAACCAGAATGAGCCTTATAATACAATTTGAAAACTAACAAATGCAGAATCACAGCACAGATACAGGATTTGTTTTCCGCCCCACGGGAAGTTGAGAGGACATGGTTCAGGGGTCTGAGCTCGTAAAAACACTGCTCCCAGCGTATTACTCTGAATATAAAACCAGTGAGCATGTGACACAGGTTTGTGCACATGCATGCACCCTCTGATGTTGACATTTGAGAATCTTTGTGTGAGCTGCAAGAATGTCTCTAGAATGTAGATCTGTTTTTAAAAGAGATGGGGAAAGTGTGAATACCTTAAAAAATAGACCAAAAAAATTAATAGACTTTCAATGAGTGAAACTTTGTGCGGAAAGTCATATTATTGTGACCATGTTTGTTATCACTGAGGCCTGGGACCATTATACAGTATGTAGTCATCTGCATGATGGTGTTTTGACCTGGAAACTTCAGGGGCCTGTCAGAGACATCTGGTTTCTCTTGGACCCTCCTGCCTCTAAATTTATTCCTCATTTTGGATCTTTCCTTACCTCCCATCTGGCAGTGCTAATTCAGTGTTGGCCATCTGTTCAGCCGTTTTTTTTTTTTCTCTTCTCCCTTTAAGATCACCTTATTAAATCTTCTTCAAACAGCAGCCCTCTTCCTACAGTGTCTGGCATCGTGGAATCAATAGGTTTTGCCTCACCCTTACATTTACCGCTAACTCCTTCTTCCTGCTACTTGCCTCCAACCCACTAGATGACTTTCACTTTCCCACCCCACATTAATAATCGTACAGGGTGTGGACCAATTTGAAGCTTGCTACAAGTGATTATTTGTCCACATGCAAGGCATCAAAACAATAATTTTACTGCTCCTTTGTGATTGGGGAATTCCACCTCATAGGTTGAATTCTCCAATCACAAATCTTGAACATCGAATATGTTTTGATATTTCTCATTCCACCAGAATAGGGAAACAATGATAAATCAACACAATAAATTATGTTAATTATGAAAAGTCAAAAATGCAGAATTTCAGACAGGCCGTATAAAACCACCTGAATGCAATGGACAATCAGGTCATTTGTAACTGCAATGCACCACAGGAAGCAAAAGAATAGTTTGTATCGTCTGCCACAATGACTACATGTAACCCACCACAGAAAAAAAAAACATATGAATAACCCTGAGGGAAAGTGTGTAGGTAGGAGGGAGGAGAACTAGCAGCATTGTCAGACGATGGATGTGTTGTAGCTTTTCAGCAGTCTATGTAATGCTGAAGATGCTCCTGAGACCTTGCGGTTCCTGGCAACATCAGCCATCTCCTACTCATATCTTCCATACTGTTTGCAACACATGACAGAAATAACTAATTGCTAATCAACAACCTGAAGAAAAAAAAAAAAATCAACAGATTATTTATGTAGTTGACTAATTATTAGTTCCAGCCCTACTAGAGAATGAGAGTGAACAGATCTGGTAATGTCACCAGCCAAATTTTACTAACACACGGTAGCAAATGGCACACAACACAACCCAAACTTTATGGAAAGAAGACCAGCTTGTAGAACTGCTACAGAGAGACAAGTGCCTTTAGAATCTGTCATCCAATACATACCGTAACAGGGAAATATTTGTTTTTGTTCTGAAGTTGTGTTTGATCACACAAACTTGCTGAGAGATCCTGTGTCTGTGGAATCACCACTATGAATTGTTACGACAAGTGTTAAGTGTGTGTATTCAATGATGTTGGCACGACAATAGTATCTGCCCATAAAGGCTAAAAAATGAAATATCTGCATCAACAAAAAAAAACAAAAAAAAAAAAATGATGGTCCTATGCTATTTTTTTCATCTTTTTTCTTTTTTTGTAAGTGTGGTAAGGTTATGAAATGAGAGAGGCACTGTTACACTGAAGAGCGTAAAAGGGCGGCAAACCAAAGATGTCTGCTGTGTGGAGAACGTGACGGAGCAAAGGGTACCTCAGAACTCCTGCATCTTGCATGCAGGTTGCAGAAAGCTGCAGTAGCTTTCATATTTTGTTATAGGGATACGTTTCCATCAGTCCCACCACCATGATGATATGAGCACCGTAATCTAATGTTGATTTAATATAGTTATTTAATACTGTATCAAAAGCATAGGTAGATTAAATAAAAATTTGTTTCAATAATATCGGATATTGAATATCAGCAAACACCAAAATACTGTGCCACCTGGTTATATTTTGACGCTGTCATTATGTCTTTTGACTCCCCAGTTTTAAAAAGTAATTTGACTGATTTGAAAATAATCTATTGCGTAGCCATTCTAAGGGGATGCAATAATCTACACTGCCACAAGACACAGCACAAACTCCCAGAGGCCTACTTTACATCGTAATTGGTTTTTGAGATGGATAGCTATAAATTCACCAGACATGTAAGCGAAGAAACAGGCCTCCTCAAGATTTGATTTCATATGCATCAGATTCAAAATTAAATTTGGTATCAATCAGATTTAATTTTTCTGGAATTATGACTTTGGAAAACATATTGATGAGCCCATCATGAATTAATGTCTCATAGGAAAGGGGTGTCTGCACAAGCAACATGGATGCAATTTCAGCCAGGATGGCATCAATGATGAGATACAAAACAGTACATCTGCAGCAGCACATTTGCTACTTATCAAAACTAGAGATCGAGAGAGAGAGAGAGAGAGAGAGAGAGAGAATAACTACTGTGCTTGGAGTTTTATTGTGCACATAGTAGCCCATCCTCTGACAAAGACAAATCCGTACAAATTAAAGAAAGAAATGTATTATACTATACCTAAATGTGGAAGCCTAAGCAACCTAGTAAAACTACCTGGCATAAACAGAAGGAGACAGAATTTGCTTTAGCTTGACCACCATTTGCAAGTCAGATTTCCAATAAAAGTCATTTACCTCCAAACAAACATGCAACATCTAAAGTAGGGTTAGTAATCTTTGTCCATTTTATTGCAACTCGACATGTGGAAGTATATATAGGACACAAATGCTCAAGTGTTTTATACATCCTGTCTTTAAAATAGGAAGTCAGAGTTTTCCATCACTCAATATGGCTTTTAACCTCTAAGGCATTCTTGGGAAATTAATAACAAAGCCACAGCTTGAAGTAATTTCTATCTCTTGCTTCACATCGCATATTGTTGAAAAGCCAGGAAGTTGACACTTGATGCCACTGTCTATGAAAAATGGCTAACTCTGACTTACCCCGTTACTCTGTATCCCACTAAGCTACAAATAAAACTGATATCCAGCCAACTCTCATGCAGAGACTAGTCCTAAAAAAGGCTTCCTTAGGCAGTCGATGTCTAGTCCAAAAGGTGAAGGCACTTCCTGAAACTTAACAATGGCACTTGCTCTTAGGCAAATATTTCTGAAGTCACTGATGGAAGGGCACCCCAAAAGGAGGCACCATGGAAATTGGAGGTCTCTGGTTCGGGGGGGAAGGAGGGACGAAATTGTCCCAAAGTGATTCCAGATGGTTATCATTCTTTCCTTAGACCTGTTTTCCCCCTTCAGTCTCTCACTCATCACTCATCATTTGTCCCCCCCCCTTTCCTTAAAGAGAGCCACAGGCTGATGATTGCTTGGTAAGAACACAGCCAAACCAAACATAAGAAGACAGAGTTGTGGTCCACAAAATAAAGAGCAGTCATACAGTTCAAAGCAAAAGAGCATGAGCTACAGCAACCTCAGGGCTTAACCTGCTGGTGTTTCTCCACCAAGAGATATTCAAGAGATCAAAACTTTGTTTAAAGAAAAAAAGACAAGAAAGGCTATAGTTGAGCTGAAAGACCCTCTTGAATCAGAGAATGGCAAAAGAAAACAGTCGAATCATGAGATCAGAAGCTGGCTGGTAGTATGTTTTTACATCCACCCTGTGGGACAGAGGGCTGGACTGATCATGTGGACTATTAATTAGTCATTATTTGTACATGTTTTATAGCATCAGCCTATATGCTGCTTTCTGTGTAATATCATAGCCAGAAGCAATTTCTTTTCCAGCCTCAGTGATTTGGTGATTATTATGATCATTTACACACACAAGACTGGAATATTTAAAGTATTTATTTTAAAACTGCACATGCCAACTCTTGGACACATGACTCAGTGGAAAGAAGAAAAGGGAACAGCAGTGGAGAACTGGCTGAACTTTACACACGCAATGAATTATAGAAATATGGACATGATAACTTTATCAGGACATCAGGAGAGGATGCGTATTTAAATATCAACCAAAAGGAAGAGCAAGGAGGTTATGAAGATGAAGATTAAGATAATAAGACTAACTGAATGTTCTGGTTCTAAATTAGATACATCTCAAATGAATAAGAAATTATCCAAAATTAGTATGTGCATAAACAAAGTGATGGTGTCCCACAGAAACACACTCTTGTGGCTCCAAGTCAGTGTCTCCTATCAGGAAGCAACATGCAAATCCATTGTTAACAGCTGTTTATAGCATAGACACGCATACATTTACGTGTAGATGTAAATCTTTTACTCAGTGTAAACACATGTATATCAGTGAGATTCC
>JBAMYA010000024.1:6312378-6340707 GCA_037176975.1 Arrhamphus sclerolepis | reverse complement strand
AAACACAACCGTAAACCTTTATATACATTTTGAAGCAAATCAGATTAGAAATTTGTTTAACATGATGGAACGTTTTTACCAATTTAGATGAGACAAAGAATTATATGCTGTAGGACTGAGTTAGGTAGTGCTGCACTGAGGAGTTGATACTGTAGACCTTTGTTTTGTTTTGATTCTTGTTGTCTTCTATGTGCTGCTGGGATTTCAGTGAGTGCAAATAAATAAATGAATAAAATAACACTGACTAAAGCTTAATAAGGCTTAGGTTGTCAAGCGTGTTGGTGAGTTGTATTCCTCATTCGTGGAACTTATATTAATCTCTTGGAAAAAAAAAGTGTTCTTTTTGTTTGCATAAAGTCAATAATTTACTACAGGATACAATAGTTGTAGAGGTTGTTACTGTTTAAGAGCAGAAATTGAGCTTTAGGATTGAAGTTCTTTTCTTTTAGTGTCAAGTTTAACTTCATCAGTGATTTGCCAGTTAGAGAGCCAAGCATACCATAGGTTTCCTGTTTCAACCCAGTTATTACTGGAGGAGAACGATAAAGAATGCATTTGAGTTTTTGAATAGGAGATGAAGAAGAATAATTTGACTTAAAGTGTGTTAATTAAAGTACGCACCTTCATATTTTTGTATACTGTGGGCACTTTGAAAGGAAAACAATGTGTGCAAACAAAAAGAAATGTAATGGCTGATTTTTTTCTTTTTTTTTTTACTTTTGAAGTGATCCATTAAGGGAGGATATTTCACTCCTCCAAGCACCAAGTCAGGCAGGAATTCCACACTAATGACTAATGTTTCTCTTCCCTTTTTCACCTTCAGTTTTAAACCTATTTAACTGCTACTATACAAGCAAAGGTGATTCTGACAAGAGTGACAGAAAACACATTGTTCAATAAAGATCTTAGATGAAATTGCCAGTAAGATTATTTTTCTGAGAAAGACATCCACCCGATAGTGTTTTTGTTTTTTAAATAAACATTGTGAACGCGAACTAAAAGACTCCCCCTCAGACTAAGACTCTGATGTCTAATGAGGGCCACTTCCGGACAAGCCTTTTCCTTTTGTTGACGGTAGCAGCAGCTCTTCATTAACCTTTTCTATTGCAACAGTAAAGTTTTCATACACCCAAAAAGGAGGACAGTTCCTTATGTAGAAACATGACATCAAAATTTCTCTTCAGCTTAGTTCGTAGAATTCCTTGTGTTCTTTGCAAGATTTCAAGTTTTTTTCTGCCAAAATAAAGAGGGATCATTTTGGAGTTCTTATTAGATTGACCAAAAAGGATTGTAGGATCGGTTTTGGATCAGTCAGCAATATCTTTTTGGAGCATAATAATCAAAGCAGTTTGGAGATGCACCAACTTCACAAAGATCTGAAAGAAGACCCAACTTTTCTCTGTAGCTAAGAGGAGTTTGGTTGAAACGGTTATGAAAATCTCCAGTACACATCAAGGCACAGGCCTGCCTTGAGCTGCGAGCTGTTGAATACCACTGCAGCTGCTCAGAGTTCTCATGTCTCAACTTTAACACAATGAAAAATTATTTGGACTTTGCTGAAAAGTGAGATCTGTGCCAGGATACCAACAAATGCAACACAATTCTACCAATTCTATCAACGAGAATGTTAAGCATCCAACTAGAATTTTGGTTGAAACTTTCTGATGGATGCCAATACTGCTTTCAGACCCAGAAACTGTTTGCAACACAGCAAGAGAGAGAAAATGTGACAATTAGCACAGACTTATGAATACCATTTAAATAAAAGCTGGTCAACATTCAGGTGTCAAATGGGATGTTTAAGAACATCTATCTTCTTTCTGAAGGCAAGTTTATTTCTAGAACACAATTCATCCACAAGGTAATTCAAAGTGCTTTACATCTACATAAAATCACAAGAGGCAAATGAAATCATTCTATAAAACATATAAATAATCAATAATTAATTAAATTAAAAACGAAGAGTGTAGAATAAAAATATAATTCAAAATTTAAAGATTAAGTAGAAGAGAGGGGAAAAAGATGAAAACAGCAGTTAAAACTATTTTGTTTTGGTTCTAAAATTCAGGCTTAAAATAACTGTAAATTTAGAGCTTTATTCAAATGCAGCTGAGAACAGGTGGGTCTTTAACCTGGATTTAAAGGCAGTCCTGCACTCTTATCTATGGTCAGAACAATCATAATTATTATAAACCTAACAATATTTAAATGGAAATATTAGAAATAAATGTAACATTTAAAAAAAAAAACATTTTCAAATTTAATGTTGCAATGTTGGAAAGTTACCTTATTTTTAATTAGGTTAATGGCTCGAGTCGCTTGTTGTAACGGCTGAACTAAAATTGTACTTTATCAGTACTGCAGCACGCACCTGTAGTGAAGTTTCCCTCGAACTAAAGCCAGAGAGGTAAAGTCTCCACGACCATGTTCGTTCTCTCCACAGTACAGCAGCAGGCCATCATCAAAATCTGCCTGCACCAAAGAAAAACAAGTGTCCAATACATTTTTCATTGATGACAGAGTTTAAAGAGAAACTTTTTTTAAAACAAAATAGCAGCTCATCTTGCCTTGAACTCCAAAGTGATCTGAAAGGTCTGGTAAGAGTTTTTCAAGGGTTCAAAGGTCATGTGAGAGTGGCCGTAGAACCTTGGAAAGTTCACTGTTACTGCTGCAGAAGGACAAACGTAAATGTTAACGTTAACGTTGAGGCTCCAGCCAGTTGGATAAAAGTTGGACAACATTGCACATTTGGAACTTTAACACATGACGGCTCAGTCACAGTTCTACTGGCTGTTTGCCTTATACTTTTAAAGCTTGTGATTGTTGACATTGATTTTTGACTTTTATATCATTGTCTTTCACGTAGAGAAATCTGAATAAAGTGCAGCTGAAATTGACTTTTTTCAGCTTCTCACCCTCAGAGCACATGTCCCCTCTCCGTCCAAGGTTGCAGTGGCAGCGTGAACCTCCGCTGTCGTAGTCACTGAGACAGAAGCTGTCAGGTGGGCACACGGTATCGTCACAGATCAGGTCATACATGCGGGGTACTTCACCCTTCCAGGGGGAGATGGTTGGGGTTGCCATGGTGGTGGGCAAAGAGGAACTGACGTAGATCCAAGACGGATGGAGGATAAGAGATTTTAAAAGTGAATGAATGAATAAAATGCGTAATTAGTCATGTATTAAATGCATCTTCAGTTCTCATCTCAGGCTTACAAAAAAAAAGGAAGATTTAAAAGTGTCCCACATTCTTTTACATATTATTTTTGTCCTTTATTTAAAACACCAAAAAACTAAATGTTCACTCAAATGCAATTGGATTGAAAGCCATCCTTTATTTGTCCTAGTCAAGGACATGCTGCAAATCTCAACCACACTGACAGCTTAAATTGATGCAACATTTCACTGCTACAGTCACCATTTTTTATCAAATGATTAAGAGCAGGGACATGAAAAAAATAAGTGACTTTTAGGGAGAAAGGAGAGAGACAGAGAGAGAGAGAGAGAGAGAAATCCACCAATCAAAGAAGAGGGGCAGGATTTTGTTCAGCAAAAAAATGTATCTTCTGGATTTTCTATGTTCCTTCGCTGGCAAACATCAGTAAATGTCCAACTTGACCTTCAGAGATAAGTTGTTATGAGTAGATTTTTTTTTGTCTTACCTGCAATAGATGTTAGTTTTTATGTGCTATTGTAACAGCTATTCAGAATGAGGCCACAGGGGAGCTGGTTTTCACCAACTAAAATGACTCAAACCTCATGCAGGTTCATAATTCACCCCACGTCAACAAAACCAAACTTAAGACCCAGTTTACCTGGTAGTGGTGATAGAGGCAATAACTGTGGCATCAGGAGGGCTACTGGTCTCTGACATGACTGAGAAGACCAGATCTGTGAAGTCTGGGAAGATGGACGAGTTATTGGAGGAAACTGGTGGGTCGGTGAGACTTGGGGGGGCTGCAGTATTCATACGGTAAATAACATTTTGACCAGGAGACGGACCAGAGCGTGAACGGAGTTGGGACTTGTCCTGCCTGATACCTGGGAATGGCTTCAACTGGGGCACAAAGAAGTAAGGGGGATAAAGTTTAATAGAAAAATATTTTATTGCATTTTTGTCCAACTCAAATTCAAAAGATATATATTTTACATTTTACATTTCAGGAAACCACAATTACTAAGTCCTATCACTGGCATTTTTTTCCTCTATTTTCTGAGTAAGTACTAGGGGAAAATAAAGAAAAAAAACTTGTAATTGTCAGCAAATACAATACATGATTGACATTATAAAATTAGGATACCTGGTAAAGGTTACGGTAAACAACATCATTCAGTATTAAATACACACACACACACAATTGTGTAATCATTGTACACAATTATGGTTCCCAGAAATGTAACGTTTTCATGGCAAGTCAGCATTAGTTATTCTTTTGTAACTCATGTATAACCCACCTCTTCAATGAAAATGTCATAATCTGAGTCATCAATGTCAAATCCATCGTCATCTTTGATTCTGGAATCAGTGACGTAACTCCCTAAGTCACCACTGCCAATATCTGACACACCTGAAACAGACGTCAGTCACCAATATTACTTTATCATTAAAATATTCTGTAAAAGACAATCAAATATTTTCACAACCAGTTGAATTTTAAAAAAGGGGGAAAAAAGATGAAAAGAACAGTACGTCACCAGCAGATTTGTATAGCACAGCGTTCACATGATGTGATGCACAGTTGTATTTAAAACCTTTGAACCAAATCTTTTTTTTAAAGCTCACGTATACTTTTTTTATATACAACCCTGAATCTGCTTTTTTCTTTCTACCGTTGAATTTTAAGTTGAAGTGAATGGTGTTACACTGCGAATGTCATTTTCTTCCCTTAACAGCCCCATAACACACAAAAACACACGTATGTGATGTTCTCAGAGCATTCAAGATCTAATAATTGTGAGAGATGCTTTTTATGAGAACACTGAGAACAGGTATCTTCACACTTTTGAACATCGAGCACAAGAATAAAAGCTTTTAGAGTCTCGTAACTTTTGAATTCTTGCACTTTTAATGTGAAAATGCAACAATTAGAACTGTGGAACCATCATTGTTATTACACAAGAGATGCATTTTTTATTTCATTAGAAAAACTTTATGCATTTAGCTATCATGAACCTAAATAGTCATGTTGACATTAACGTCCAAAGATTTGATCTGATGGCACAAGACCACAGAGGTGCAAGTTTCTGCTTTTCCTCTTTCGTGCATTTCCAGTATGGTCATCACAGTCATATTTCAGCTGTACTAAAGGTAGAAATGACAATGAACGTGATGCAAATGGAAAACAATAATGCAGGGCTTGTTGCAGGTGAGGCTGGAAAAACAATGACTGGGTGTTTGGTCTTAAATGGTTTGTCATGCTGTTTTCCCGATGGCAAATGACATTGGAGGGGAAGATTTGATCACATTTTATTGACTTTGATAATGATCTTTACAAGCTAACAACAGCGATCCAGCAGTGGTTAAGTCGGTGAGTCTATCTGAAAGCCTGTGAGGCTGCTGCTGCACCACGTACTGAAAAGTGTCGCCTCAATACAGAATAGCGTCATAGAGCGTTTATAAAATACAGAGACAGAGCCAGACAGTAAATACAAAGACCAATAGCTACACTTAGCTTTTAAACAGCCACATTTGTTAAATCAATGAGACTTTTTAAACCGTGCAAGCAATCAGACATCACTTAAGCAGGCATTTAAAACACTCCCATCCTACCAAAATATGGTGCAGATCATAAATTGTATGACTATAGAGCATTTATTACAGTGATATCCAGTGTTTGCTACTCTGACTTACTGAGACGCTCCAAATTCACTTACTATACACAACAGTGCATGCAACAGGAATGCAATCATGTTCAGCACAATACTTCTCCTGTTTATCTTAGTTTGGCTTACATAACAACCCCCCCCCCCTCCCCCAATGCCATTACAACCACCCCCACCTACTGTCTCTCTGCTCTTTGCCTCTCCATTTGTCTTAATTGCATAATGTATTAAATGCTGAAAGTTTAGGGATGAAAAAAAAAAAAGAATTCAATCCGTCATCTCATGAAGTGATACAAGACAGTCTTTTCTAATGGAATGGAAATTCATTTCATCCATCAAATACATAAAAAAAAACTTGACTTTTAAGCCTGCAGGGATGCAGAGATTAAAATGCTAATTGGTACCGCCTAATAACATTAAATCGTAAATATTGAGTGCTGGCATTGAAGGAGGGGGCGTACCCGCAAAAACCTCGGCAAACTAATCTGCTGTTGTGTAATAGTTCCCTTCAATCTAGACCACCATGTTTTGACCAAAACACGGGAACTGTCACAGAGAGAGCGACAAGAAAAGTCACTCAAACCAGCCCCTGCTGTTCACTCAGGCAGTGGCACATTGTCTGCATGTGTTTATGTGTCCATTAGTGTGAATGTGCAGGGAAGGGGTCTGGCACCCCGACCTTAATCCTGTCTGGTGAGACTCGGACATAACCCGCTTTTATCCCCTGCTGAGAAACCACGCTTCCACATCGCTTTATTTCTGTCAGACTGAGTCTGAGTGACTCTCTAAATGGATCATTTCATTTTTTTTTGCAACTTTCATAGACATTATTCTTAACATTGTCTTTCTAAAATAAGCTCTGTTCCAGTCTGTCTTTTGAAGAACGTAAGCCACTCAACTGAATCTGTGCCGTTTTCCTTGACAGCTAATACGGCAGAGCAGCATGGCAGCATAATCCCGGCTAATGTAATTGTGCTTACATGCTTGTCTCATTTTAAAAGTTTTATGTGTCGTAGCCTACTCCCAATCCAGGATGCACACAAGCTCAAACATAGCACATATAACACTGCACACCTGTGCACACCTGTGTAAATGTGTGTGTGTTTACATCATCCTTGACACCGCCACCACCACCATGCACCACTAGCAGCCGGCTACATTAAAAACAATCATGCAAATGACTCTGTTGCTGTGTTTCCGTCTCCTGTAACAAAGACCCACTAACACACTTCCACATGCTGCCCTTCATTAAGACAAGTACTGAAACACAAACAGCTGCACACTGCTTCAGTGTCACGACTGAAAATACTTATCTTGTATTCTTCCCATGTTGTAAGAAAAATACATTTGAAAAACCAAGATTCCTGAATATTATTTGTGAGATTTTCTTATAAAACATTTGTTTTTCTGTTCTTACTTATCAGGAAAAATACCAATAGATATGACATTTCTTTACATTAGTGAAGTACACCCTTACAATCTAATGGCTCACTTTTCTTTTTCTTTTTTTTTAGTTTGGGCTGCTTCTTTATCTAAATTATAGCCCTTCTGTCACAAAAGTCATCTTGAAATACAGCGTATCGTTGCAACATACTGCTGTTCAGAATGGGACCGTCTCCACAGTAACGCTGGGGTTTCTACAGTGCAGTTGAGATTTGGAAATGTTTTCAATTTGGTGATGCAAAAATGAACATAGTCTGTTTGGATTTGTGTGGGTGTATTGTTGAAACTAAACTGAAATGTGCGTGTGCGTGTTCTTGGCTGTTACAAAGGCTCAGAGATAAACTTACTGAGGGTGCGCACAGGGTTGTTGATGTGACTGGGTGGGCTGACTCCATGCACGTTGACTGCTCTGACAACAAACTGGTACTCTGTGTCTGGTATTAACCCTTTTAGAACCATGGAGTTAGTCCCAATGGGCTCACGAATGTATGTCCACTCCGTGTCCATTTCAGGCCTGAGAGAATAAAAAAAGAGGCATAGAGATAAAAGACAACAGAACTTTATTTACTGATTTGATCTCATGTTTTCACATCTCCATGTGATGTTTAAACAAACCTGAACTGATGGCAAAAGGTACAGCTACTAAACATAATAGTTCATACCATCTCAAAAATTCTAAGCAAAAAAAAAAAAAATTGTTTATTTGATGATTTTTTTGTTTTTTCAACATCATATTATTATTGAGATGAACTAGAAAAAGAAAATGAAAACGTGTGCTGCACTTTTATTGTGTAACTGACATGGAAATTGTACCCCTTTTTTTTACTTTCTTTTAATTTGCTCTACTTACAAAAGGAAACAGCAAACAAACTATGAACTCCTAAACCATTTCATTTTTTTCCCCTTTTCATCCAGCTTCATTTCGGCGTAGTCATATTTGTGTTCCTCCATAGCGAGCCTGAAACCACAACAGTTGAATGGAGTCATTTTCTACAACACTCTCTTCATAAGGCCTCTTTTGAGTTTCTCCTTTTGATGTTAAGAGAGAAAGATTTGTGTCTGAGATGGCCCTTTTGAGTGGAAAATGGCTTTGCATGCAAAAACAGACGCTGATTCATGTCTGCTCTCTCACAGTAAGAGTCACATAAGAGAAAGCGTCTCTGCCTTCACTCCTTATTCCTTCCTCTGTGCTCAATAACAGTGTTAACTGCATCATCAAGGGTAACTCCTCTCGGTTTTACTAACTTGTTTCCTTCTGTAATGTTAGAACTGCTTTTTTTTTAATGTTTTATTCCTTTAAAACAGTTCTTTTAAACTCTGTCTGCATATTTATGTCTGGCAAATCATCAAAGGACTCCATGCTTCTTATTTCTGACCTCAACTTCCTTGACTCTGCAGACCAACTTGAGACATGGGACATCTTTTTCTTTCTTTTTTTTAAATAGTGTGTGTGAGGCTGAACACTACTACAAAGAGAATAACATACATTCTTTCTCATGTCATAACTGACCCTCATGTCAAAACACAAGTGATTACACTAAACAGACTATACAGCAAACATGCATGAAAACAACTACAGTTTTCAATGGGTTGTTTGCTATTTAACTGTCAATCACATGGTCCTATTATCAGTGCTGAATGCACAACTAAATGTCCCCAGTTTTTTTCACTAGGATGGTTTATTAATGTTTGCAGCATTATTCTTACTATTTAAAAGGCTTTGAATTGTTGACAGGTTAAATAATAAACATGTTATATGCATCATATGTGCAATGTGTCTGCTTATTCAAACAAAATTTTAGGAATTAGTGAAAGTTTTTGGGGGAAAGTACAGATTTGTATTCCGTATTGATTAATCAGTTCCAGACATGTCAGAACTTGTAAGAGTTGGACTTGAAGATTCTTCCAGTGGTAAATACATACACTTAGCGCTACACTAAGACTCTTAAAAGATTTTTTTTTTTTTTAAGTCATTGCTAATTGTGGCAGTCTGGCTAACAAACACACTATCCATGGAGCACTATTAGTGCTATTAACACCAAAGTTGATGTGATGTATCACAGAAAAATGATCCCAACAATTCATTAGAGCCCTCATTCAGGAATGTGACAAGTTCAATAAAGAGATGACAGGAAAAAAGAAAAAGAAGTTTATGTACATATTCCTGACACCGCTGCAACAACCTACAATGAATTGGTTGAAATGCTCTGCAGGGGGGCATGTCGCAAATTACAAGTTACCAATAAAACGGATACAGAAAACAAAAACGTGACATCAGTTGCCATCACTGCTTAAGAAGCAGTGGGTAAAAGAGTTTTTAAATGTGACAATAGCTGTAGGGACGCTCCGCCGCCAACCAATGAGATGTGAACTGTGAGTTGTGAATGTACAACACCAGAGGTTCCCATAATGTACCCCATGTACTGGTTCATTGGAGGAAAGGGTCTCTCTTGATTCAAGAGGTGGAAGCAGAGGTCATATTTTTTGTGTGTGTGTGTCTTTCACATCAATCAGGACTTGCCAACTGGCTCCTGATCCAAACTGCTCACAGGTTTGGATACAGAATTAGGAATGAAGAGAACACTGACAAGAGCACACTATTTAAAGCAGCACAAATTGACTTTTGATCATGTTAGCGTATTGGTTTCAATTTCATTTCGAGGGCTGTTTGCTTACTTTTAGGACACTCCATTTAGCTCTTTAGACAGTCTTTCTTCCCTGTACTGGCAAAAAACAACAACAACAACAACTTTTTGGACTCCTGTGTCAGTTATCTTATGCCATCACTTACTGCTTTTTGATATCTACAATGATGAAACAAACTCAGAGTTACTAAGATGAAAAGACTAAAGAAAGTAATCACAGAAGAGAAAACCGAGTAAGTGACCAAACAGCAAAAAATGTGGACTGTATTATAAGTTTCACCTTCCTGCCTATAGAGAGGCCCACTGAGCAAAAATATCAAAAGTTCCTTTGGGCTGCTTCAATGGAAAATTCTCTGACAGAGTAATAGAAGGATAAATAAGCTGCCAACCAGTAGCTGCATGCAAGTAGTTTGTGAAACTTTGATGCAGTCATTGGACAATCAGAGCCAAAGCCACACAACAAAATATAAAAGTTATGTGCGGTGCAAGGCCTGAGCGTACGAGAATAAACATAGATGCAGAAGACGGCCTGCATGACAAACATGGTGAAAAAAGAAGAATGACATCATTCTTGTGGCTCAATCCAGAGAAGACAGTGGAAAGGTTGCTACCCTGTAACGGTTTGTGACATGGAAATGGGAGCAAGTTTAAGGAAGCCTTTTCCTTGTTTTGGCATTACAGCTAAATCAAACATGTTTAATACTATCACATGCTTTCTTTTTTGTGTGTGTGTGTGTGTGTGTTTCGTGCAAACTGGGTCATTTCATGAAGGTAGTTTGTGTCAATAAGCAGTTAGGACCATTGAGGTCCTTTGATTCACAAAGGAATCACAAAGGTCATCTCTGAATAGATGACCTTTTATGCTCATTTCATTCCTACAAAGGTTGGGTAGCATTTTTGCGATATTTTCAAATTCTCCCCACACCTTGATAGCAAACAATTTATTAAATACTCTTATGTCAAAGCAAATGACTGGACTGAACTGGAGGGGACATGGGAAATCAAATTATTTTGCATGACCAAAACAAAGTCACCCCTACCGATCTACTACCCAGAGTTCCTGCATTAAAGTGAACCAGGATAGCCACACCCCCTTCATTCATTGTGACAACCTAAGCTTATAACTTGCTAGCTGTCGTAAAATATTGGATTAGCAACTGATACCCTGCATCTCAGCTAAAGGGCTAACAGGAATGCTTTCTTAAGCTATTCATTCATTATGTAGAACCCATCATTATTTACTTGTTGAAATATTACATTTAACAGGAAATAAAAAATAAAAAAAACTTTTAAAAGTGCCACTTTGCCATATTTCCTTTCAAAATTTCCACCTTTAGTTACTCTAAATGTTTTGGAATTATCTCTCAAATTCAGCTTTGTTGCAACAGACATTTCCAAGGATTGATGTATAAAGTGTCATGAAGTGTAAAATATGTTTCAAGGAGTTGTGCTTTTTGACAAACAAAAAAATAAAACAAAAAAAACAACCTTTGAAATGACCAGTCTTGCCCAAGGACAGACGGCTCATCAACTGATGAACAGAAAGCTGAAAAGTGTTTCTCCTTTTCTCGTAAACTGGTGGAAGAAGACCCTTCTTTTAGGATTATTATTCCCCTCAATGAAAAGGCTACTTCCAGCTTCAAGCAGGTAAGTGATTATACAAGCTGGTTTATTGATGAGAGTGACTTGTGTGAGCTTGAGTCTGTGTGCTAACAGCAACAACAGGCTGGTGACATGCTGAGATCAATGTTTAACAAATGTGAAGCCTCCTTTAATTGCTCTTTTTGCAACTCTGCGACTGACCTGATGTAGGCCACCAGAAAGTGCAACACAGGTGCACTTCCTTCCGTCTCTCCTTGCTGCCACGACAACGCCAGCTCCGTATCAGACACAGCCGTGACAACAGGTTGAGTTGGAGGCGAGGGGGGCATACATGTTTCTAGTGGAAGCAAAATAGACTGAATTCAGTTAAAAAGCTATTAACAGGTGGTATCTGCTGTAAACCTGAATTCTTCTACTCACATATTCTTACCATGTGAAGCAGTGCTGACATCTCGGGGCATGCTGGGTCTGCCTTCCCCTGCCCACCCATAAGCTCCAACACTGACTCTGTACTTTGTGTTCACCTTTAAGCTACCAATAGCCACATCCTGGAAGATTGATGTTAGAAAGTATTAAGGATCAATACTGGGAAGGGGGTGGTATGAGTGAAAGAAAAATAGGAAATGTAACTTACAAAGCTTGCTTGTCCATCAAATTGTCCCTTTCAGACGAAAATAACATTAATGTCAGTGTATTAAAGTGTACGGTGTCCTAACATAAGTAAGAACAGAATTATAGCGAATACTAAAGCTCTGTTGCACAAAGGTCTGTCATTTTTTGATGACATTTTTAACTAACGTCCCCTGATTACATCAGATTTAAAAACATGAGGCAACACATTTGGAATGTTTGACCACATGATCAGAAAACTCTTTGTCGTGACTTTGTAAGTCCAGGCTTTGATTTTCAATATCACGCCGCAGAATAGAAGGGTTAAATAAAAGAATCTTTAGTTTTTTTTTCTTTTCCTTTTACATTTACACCACTGTCTTTGACAAACCACCACAGGCAATCATGTAAACGTAGGATACTCACAGTGGTTAGCATGTCCAAACTCAGGGGCACTTCCATCAAAGATGTTGTGCTGACTGGACGACCATTCTTCATCTCAGTGTAAAATACCTGAACGACACACATACACATATATACACACCTGCACTTTTCTTTCTTTTTTCACTTTTCTATTATCAAGAAAAAGTAGCAATCACACAAAAAATGAATCACAAAGAAGAAACTCTAAAACAGAGCTGTTTATGAAAAAATCAACAATAGACTAAAATGAATGCCAATCTGTGAATTCTGGGGATACGAGGTACTTCTAATCTTCTTAGTGCAGACATATGGTCAAACCAATCCACAATTTGGAAATGGTTGAATCAAAACAAACTCCAAGGTAGGAGGAAAGATGAAGAAAGACTGAAAGGTTGGGTTCTGCTGGATTGTATCGCTTTAAAAGGGATGTGAAGCAAACAAATAAATTCATGTTACAACAATACATGTTTCCAGCATTATGCATGCATTTTTATGCTCATGCTTGTGGAGAGAGGAGTACATCTGCTCATAAAATAGTGAATAAAGATTTTGTGACCTCATCTTCCAAAGCCGTATCGAACCTGAAAAAAAGTATGCTTTTGGCAGCGAAAGGGTTTTATTCAAACACCAGAAATGTTAAAAGAAAAAAAAAATCATTTTAGCCCTCAAGGCCATCATCATAGACAGTAAGCTTGACAGGCACTTAAGGAGCAGAAGAAAAAAAACGAATGTGGCGACCTTGTGGAAAGAAATGGACATCCACTCAGGGAAGAAAATAAATAAAGAAATAAACAGAGGAAATTTGATGTCATATTAAGATTTTTTTTTTCCATCCTCAAAGTTGCCATTTTTAAATATACTTAAAATGGCTCTTAAATGGTCACTAAGTTCATCTCAGTACATTGCTTTTCATTTGTTTTTTTTTTGTTTTTTTTTTTTAATTTTTGGCTCTTTTTTTAATATAACTCAGTGCAAGACAGTTTGAATAATAAAACAGTTACCCTCCCAAAATTGATAAACAGATTGACACAATCGAACTATGTTCATCACATGTGCTGTATGCATGTATCGTCGCTACCTTGTACCCAGTGATGGTGCTGACATGTCTCCTGGGCATCTTCCATCGCACACTGAAGGCGGTGCAGTTGACCGTCTCCAGCTGGATGTCTAATGGAGGACTCAGACGATCTGGTTTACACAAACACGGAAAAGCTCATCTGTAATTGTCAGACAGCTGTTATGGCTGTTTTGGCTGATTTGTTGTCTTACTCTGAGCATTAATCAATGTATTTTGTAAATAAAATAAAAATTTGAAGCTATTCTTATCCTTGCTTTATGTTCACAATAAAATACTAATCCTAATAGTAAAATATTGATAATACTTCAAGAGATACTTTGACCAAAAGAAACATGTTACATGAAATAAATGAACTGTAAAATTGCCATAATTGACCTTTACTCATGGACTCATAAAAGGCCAGACTGTGTTGATATGAACAAGTCAGACAATAACACACATCAAAGGTCAATAAATTGAAATCCCATGTCACTGCAGCCATTTTCCTCTTCTTCTCTCTCTCTCTCTTTGTTTCTGTGTCTTTTACCTTCCCCCTTTGGATAACCTCTCTCCTTTTCTCCTCAGCCCTCTCCTGTCTTCACCTCACCTTGTGATGAGTACCCTCCCCCTCCCCTCCCCCCATGCTTCCATCAAAGTGGATACTGCCATATGTCAGCTAAAACACCTGATCGCTCACATCTCCCCACGGGTGCGGCCCAAAAGCTCATGTGAGAGCTCAGATCACACATTTTCCGTGATTTACTTTTAATTTTTAATAAAAACTGAGCAAAATAAAGTAACAAATTAGACCTTTATCATACAATAATAAAAATTGAGCAGGGATGTTTTTGCTTTTCCTCAGTTCTCGATATAAAAACCAGAGGATTCATGTCAGTTATTAAGACTAATTCTATGTTGATACAGTTATATGCAATGGTTTTTGCTTCTGAACACTTCTTTTAAGTTCCTGCCACGGCATTTTTAAATGGGCTGAGGTCTGAACTTTGACTAAGTAAGGGGGCATTTCAAAGTCTTTATTATTTCATTCTTCAACATAGACTTGCTAGCGTACTTTGGATCATTGTCTTGTCGCACAGCCCAACGTCCAGCAAGCTTGAGCTGTTGGGCAGATGGTCTTGCAGTTGCCTCTAGACCACTTTCATACATAGAAGAACTCATGCTTGACTCAATGAAGACAATGTTCCCAGATCCTGTGGCTGCATAACAACCTCAAATCATCACCCCTTCACTACTATAAATCATCAGAATGATTAGTGGGACCTGGCTACAACTTGGGGTACTTAGTATTTCCCTTTTTTTTTTTTTTCTTTTGTTAAAAACATAATGACATAGCGATTTAAGTCATAGCATGTTCTCCATTTGAGGTTTTGTGATGTAGCTCTTTTACTGAGTGGATGCATCTGCTTCTCTGATAGCTGCCTGAAACAAACAAAAAAAGAAAAAAAAACTACTACTGTCAACATTCAGAACAGATAACAGAAGAAGGGGACACTGAAGTTAGTAAATTATACTTAACTTCATAACTGTGAATGTGTTTTCCTTCAGAAAACATAATTCTCACATCTGGTAAAACTGTAAGAGTTTTGACAGACGAATATCAAAAAATATTAGCATTAGTATCGTACTGTGTGCTTTCCCAAACGCCCTTCTGAAACATTTGAGGACAATGGCCACTTCAGAGGTGAGAGAGAGACATTTGGTGGAATATCTTCATGGTCTCTCATCCTGGCAGACTTATCTCATGCCGGAGCTAATGCTGCTGTCCTCATTAGATCTTCCTTGGATATGAGGTTTCAAAAGTCAAAGGGATTTACTTGGATAAATATAGGTGACTTAAAAAAAAGGAAAAAAATCAATTTCTGCAGAGCACAGCAGCGATCCCATTCTGAAGCCAAGCAGACTATGAGGGCAAAACACAAATTAGCTTATATGGAAAAATTTATTTGAGAAACCGGTCCTATATCACACATGTGCAAAATTAATTTGAAAAAACTGGTTAATGTCTAAAGAGTTACTTTTGAAATATAATTTCTAATTGTAGCTATTACAGAATAATTTGCATTACATATGAAAAAAATGGCCTTGCTACAATAAGCCAACAAGCATGCTTAAATGCTGACACTTTACATTTCTGAAAATCACCTTTATGTAAAATCTTGACATTTTTTGAGCCAAAAGAATCTAATTGCATTCTGCAAGTTATACGTACGTGTGCAATCCACAGTGTAGATCCTGTTCTGGCCACTACAGTAAGGTTAAGAGGCATGAGGGCAGTCAACGGTAGAGAGGTTATCTTAGTTCACTTGTACAAGAAGTGAGAGCTATTTGTTTGTTGGGTGAACAGCGAGAATCAACACTGAAGGTTTTTCTAGTTTTTTTCCTGAAGATTTCCTCTAAGTGGCTTCAGTAAGATTATGATGTTCAAACTGGCTCCACTTCTAATACGCAATAGATGGTTTAGAAGTTTCCATGGTGGGCTTCATGATGCGTTTATGCAGCAAAGCATCCGCGTTAAGTTAAACCTTTCCTTCATTCTAACTATGTTGTTTTGGTGTCTACACAAAACAAAGCAACTGATTATAACAAAAGAAACCAAAAGAAAAACCACAGGGTCTTGGAAACAAAGGCTGTGCAAGTTTTTCTGCCTCCTTTTCAGTCAAAGCCATTCACTTTGCAAAATTCTCTCTTCTGAAATGGTCTGGTACCCCCCCCCGCCTCCCCATTTACAGCTATTTCCACCAAATGCACTGCACCAATTGCAAAAGGGCAAGTGCAGGTTTTATGTGATGACTCATACAGGAACGACCAAGAGACACTATTCGAAACAACCAAGATGGCCATAGAATAAATAATAAGACCTTGGCTCAACCATTTCGTGCAAAACTGGAAATATTAGCGTTCCACCAGGATTCCTACTCCACTGCATGCCATTTTGGATGTCTTTTGTTGATTCTAGTCTGGTTAGAGCTCTGTGGTTGGTGATGTAATTACAGAGCGATGCAAACAATAATGCTCAAGTACAATATAAACGGCAGCGGTGTAGGGTCCCATGCGTGGCTTACGGACGTACCTTCTGCGCAGAAGCATAAACCAGCCTTAAGGGGGCAGCACTTACAATAATTGGGGGATTTGAATATCTGTGCCTTTCTGGTCTTCCCCGCACTAGTGACTTTTTCCAGTTATTCCAGCAAACGTCGACAGATTCACTATTTGTGCAGCCATCACTGCTGATTTTTTCCTTGTCGAAACACAGCCTGAAATCTCTTGCGAGGTTCAGCATGTCGACATTCTTCACTATTTTGTCCCTCTTCTCACACTCTCCCTTCCATCTTCTCTGTGCAGAGATCGTTCACCCACTTTACCTACGTGGAGTCAGCCGCATTGAAAAGTGTTCAAATATTCATTTGTGTGCGCGAACGTGGGTTGTTTGTGGAAACATACAAATTGTTATTTTTTTCTTTTTCTAAAACCATCCCAAAACTATCTACTACTATATTTTTTTTCCAAATTACTTATTGGCTGTCAAATATGGTGGTACCAGTGTATTTGTGCCAGTTAATATTTGTTTAGATCTCGTCTAATCTCGCACATATTTGAATATAAATCTTTACAAAGTGTTCATTCATCTGAGCTTCATGTTTTATTGTGAGATTTATCTCTCTCTCAGAAATATATACCATTCTGGTGCACATAAATTTATGATATCACAATTGTGCAATTCTCAGACACCTCATAAATTAAACTGCTGGTACAATCTCTCTGAGCCAGTCAAGTAGAAATGGTGCTCTCATCAGACCGTAGTCACCCAGAGTGAATGATCTGAAGAGTAAATACATACTGTACATTATGTTTAAGGTGATAGAATGTAAATTGTTATCTAAAAAAAGAAAGAAAGAAAAAGAAAAACTATCTCTGATATTGATAACATTTTAATTGTCTTTCACCAGACAAAACTCCATCCACTACAATGTTGCATGGTTTTCAAAAACAACTTGTAGAGTGTAAAAAATACATAAATAAATAAAGCTACTGAAATTATTCTATCAATAATTCAACAGCATATTCAAACAGGGAATAAGGCTGTCAAAGTAAAGCAAAAGTAAGACCACCTTGGGGAGGGACATCATTCAATATTAACCCTTCTCCAACAACACCAGCTTTGTTGTTCAGGGCTGATGTGATGCATGTGGACACTGAGCCCCGCTGACGTTCTCCCCTGCCTGAGTACAACAACAGAGGCCTCAAACCAAAAAAAAAGGAAAAAAAAAACTTTAAAAAAAAACAAGCAGGCTACAAATGTCACTGGAATTCATGAACACAGAGCCACGGCCGCCCTTTCTATGGCACTCTGTGCTGACAGACACATGTAAAAGTCAGCCAGCAATAGCCTGGAGGTCCAAGAGTCTGAGAGACACAGGCATTCAACAGTCAGAAAGAGTGACAGAAAAGGAAAAGGGAAGTGATGGGAAGAGAGGAAGAGTAGGAAGAGGGAAAAACCAGGGTAGTGACAAAGGAAAAGACAGAAACAGATACAGTGCAGGGATGACAAAGTCTACATCAAGGGATTTTTTCCCCCAAAGGAGCATATTGGCAAGTGTGAAGATGGATGTTCTCTTAGTCCAAAGCCGAGTCCTTTTTTTCTTAGTTTGAAAGGTAACACATTATGTGGCGAATTTAAAACAAATATGGATTTTTTTTTTCCTTTTTTACATGACCCATGGCTTGAGAAAGTAATTATAGCTTATCACAAAGCTCTACATTTGGACAATTACTTGCATTTTGGTCCAGGCTCCGTGCTTCAGCACAGTTAATTAGAAGCTGAGTGATTGATGCTACGTTCAAGTGACATGTCTTAGCTTTAATTTGATTAGTTTTATAATGAGTGTAGAAACATTTGTGTGGGAGATATAGTCAAATGTAATTGAACAGATAGTAAAGAAGCTGAACAAAAGTCTCATATTTAACAATTAATGGAAAACCTTTTGCAGTTAATGACTGTCTGAAAATTTTTACTTCTAATACACACATCTTACATGCCGCTCCTCCAAGTCTTCTCCACAGCCACTCTGAAAACTTATTTTTTTCCTAGAGGGGTCATCAAGTGTATGACTGTATTGAAGGTAGACTGACGAACAGGCAGGTGAGGATATTTCCCTTTTCCGACCACTTTGGTGACTTTTACCATCTCTTTTTTTGACAGAGAAGGTGGTACGTTCATTGATCCTTTATTTTCCACAAATTCTTCTTCAAACCAATTGAGATAGTTCTGCCAATTTATTGTTGTATGTTTCTGCAAAGAGTCTTCTCATGTTTTTTTCAGTTTTCATCTTGTTAGGAACAGTCTGAAGTTCTAGTCTTGATTTTTGAGAAAACGTGTTTGGTTCTTCGTTCTCTGTTTTCCTACACTTGCATTTCTAGGAGGCTGCAGCTTCCATTATTCATTTAAAACTGAATTTTCTGAAACAGAAACCAAAACAAAAACCTGTGTAAAAGTCCAAATGTTAACTTCCTGGATCAAGTATCTGTCCATGAAGAACTGTTCAGGTTTTCAAAATTTTCTAATTAAAATTCTAATGGAATATTTAAGGTTCACGGATTGTGCTTACAAGGGATGAGACCTTTGTTTTGAAAGGTCTTTGTGGCAATGTTACAAAGATTTTTTTTTTTGCTGTCAAATAACCCAAACTGCCTATGTGCATTTATGTAGTAGGTGCACTACATAAATGATGAGATCATGCATCTTCCTGGCAATGAACAGTCAACAAAGTTTTGTTTTTCCCTATCCTCCATCACTGATGAATAGATGCTAAAATATGTCCCAGGCAATGAATCAAATGTCAGAAGATAAAACTGTATAGCAGACTTTAAAGTTGGTTTATAGTGAAACAAATGCAGAGATGCAAACACAGAGGCTGCGTTCACTAACATCTTTGAATACAACGACATAATTACCATTAGTATCATCTTATTAAAGTTACTACCATTATTATTAGCTAATACAACAGCTTTACGAAGAAAACTTACCAGATCTCCGGACATTTGATCTCCTTGCACCAAAACAAACGCTGGCTGCGCAAACTGCAAGGAAAAGTAGATAAAAAAGACTCCTTTCTTTACATGTAAGATCCATATCTTCTCTTGGTCCAAAGTTTAAACAAGTCAAATTTCCATTTTAAAAACACATTCAAAGTGGTATAGAAGTTTATCTACGACTGATTCCTTCGCTGATAAAAGTTTTCTCAGATAGCAGCTGTTTTTATCCAATTTCTTTGGGCAAATGCCATCCAAAGACACACGGGATCTGCCCTAGCAGGAAGGGCAGCTATACGGTTTGACACTGATAAGATTACGGTCTGTAAAAGATCAGTGGGCTGGATTGATGAACGGACGGACAGGCGGACACTGTGCCCAAAGTCTGGACAGGCGCTCTGACAGACGATGGGAAAAGGTTTTGTCCGGACAATTCACGCGTAATTCGCGATCTCTAACGCAGCTGAAGGGTGGCCGCGGTCATTTTTACGCACGAAGATCGCTGTGGTGTCACGCCCCGGTCTGCGTCTTAGACAGCAGATGAGCTGGACAACCGAGTGCGAGGAACGTGGGGCCATTTAGAGCTAAGAGGATAATAAGCGTCTAATCCGCGCACTGGACACAGATGGAGAGCATGTCTTGACGCAGGGACAGAGGAGCCGTTCAAGCAGCAGACTCTTAATATCAATATTGTGCGCGTGTGATTGAGTGTCTGGATGTTACTAAAGTAATTCATTAACTGATGCGCGCCAAAGCATCTGCTGGGTATTCATTAAAAAAAAAAAAAAAAAGCCCAGCCGTCTGTGCTTTAGTACGGGTTCAACCCCCTAGAGAGGGCATTTTAAATTGGGTCTGTGAGTATTTGTGAGAGAGTGCAGGAAAGAAGGAGAAACAGTGTTTGACAGAGGGGTCGGTTCAGTTATCCTAGTCCTGTAGATGTTATCAGTGAGCAGCTGGGTGGTGCTGGGCACACGCTCAAAACACTATTTTCATCTCTTCATTGTCTGCTGCACACAAGAATTGTAGTGCATCAGGTGGCACATGAAATTTTCTTGCTTGTTGAAATGGAAACGTGTATTAGGGAAAATGCAAATACAACATATTAATTTAGATACAAGTGTAACATTTCTCTCTCGCGCACACACACAGAGAGAGAGAGAGAGAGAGAGAGAGAGAGAGAGAGAGAGAGAGAGACAATGGTTCCGAAATAAAATAGGATGTGTTCAAGGTATAGACATTCATCTTTTATTTAAGACATTTCGGATAAATGTGGCATCTGCCATTTACAAATTACAGAGATTTTCAGCAAGTTTTTTATTTTATTTATTTATTTATGTATTATTTTTAGAGGCTCAAAAGTATGTGGACAAATTGACATGGTTATAGTATAACATGCTTTGCTGGAACTTTTTTGTTTGTTTGTTTGTTTTTGCAGTAAAGGACTTCCTAAAGTCTGGAGCTGGTGAACATCACCAAATCACCAAATCCTGTTTCTCCCCACTGGAGTGGCTCCATTCCAGCCACCTTCAGTTTTGGGTGCTTTCAGTTTTGTCTTCAGTGATGAGAAGCATGCTCTATCTGGCTGAGATCTGGTGACTGACTTGGCCTTGAAGACTATTTATTTCTTTGCCTTCAAAAAGTCTTGAATTGTTTATTTGGTATCTCATTATCCAGCCATTATCTAACAGTCCCAGTCCTTTCTTACATAGCCTCTTAGAGTGGTCCTGCAAACATCTCTTCCAAAAAAATAAATCAGGATACCAGAAGAGAAAGGAGAGAGAGGTGAAAAGCACATGATGACAAATGAAATCTCATGGTTATTAACCTGAATATCAGACCATATTTTCTGTAGAAAAAATAAATCAGAAATGTATAAGCTATTATCTGTAACTGCATCAGTATACACATTTGAATCACACTAAATACTAAATTACCAGGAAATTTGGCAGTTATTATTGATGATATTAATGTTGACAATTTAAAAATCTAGTTAATGGCAGAAGTACAAATGTCAATTTACCCATTTTCTAACTTTTCATAGTGACCACTGAGTCATGTTTCGTTTTGGGATGTGGAATGTTGTTGATGTTTATTGTTTATTGTGGATGCAGAGTTGTAACAGTATCTCATCACTGAAATGTTAGCATGTGTGGCATTAAGGAAACGTGTTTTCAGGTCCGTCTGTGAGTCTCCTGCTCCATTCTCCCCCACTCGTGAACAAGACCCCAAGATACCTAAACTCCTCAACTCCAAACTCCAATTATGCAAAAACTAATCTATTTCCCAGTATGGCAACGTAATGGTATTACTCATTTGCATCATGTCTTTATGAACAACCAGTTCATATCTTTCAGTACATTAGTCCAGCAGTTTGGTATTGGAGAACAATTTCTTCATTACCAACAACTAAAATATGTAATTTGCAAAGATCAACACATTTAATAACCTACTGCAGCTCCCAAATTTTATTGAGATGATGAAAATTATCAACCTCAGAAAAATCATCTCTAAACTTTACAAAACTCTGTCAGCTCTTCCAATAACTAACTGGGAAAATAATTTAACAATTCCCCCAAGTCCCAATTTCTGGACAGAAATCTCTAATAATATCTTCTCTATGACAAAAAAAAAATGAAAATTTACAACTCATTCAATACAAAATTATTTATAGAGCTTACATCACTCAACAGAAAATGCTTAAAATGGGCTTAGATTCAGATATGGCCCTGCAATGGACTGGCGACCAGTCCAGGGTGTAGCCCTGCCTTTCGCCCGAAGAGAGCTGGGATAGGCTCCGGCAGCCCCCTGTGACCCTGCACTGGAAGTAAACGGGTATAGATAATGGATGGATGGATTCAGATATCTGCTCTCAATGCACCATGGGTAGCACTGATGACTACTTTCATGCTACATGGTGGTGCCCACCAGTTCAGTCCTTCTGGATAACAGTAACAGAGAAACTCTCCACCATCCTGAGCTACAGAATCCCTTCATCTCCATCGTTGTGTTTACTCAGTAACTGCACTGAACTTGACAACCTTCCAGTTAAATACAGAAACTCAGTCCTTATTTCTTTAACTACCGCCAAGAAAACAATTCTTCTCAACTGGAAATCGAAAAACTTGTTTGCAGATTAATCACTGGACCAACCCTCTTATTGAATATATAACATTAAAAAAAATAACATCTACTTTATGAATATCTGGAATGTTTTTAATACCTAAAATAGAAAACTAAAACAGAAAACTGAGCCTGAACCTGTGCATACTCTGAAAATATTTTTAGTATTTAACCCAACAGAAATAACTACAGTTTGTACTATTTAAACCTGTTATCTTCATAACCCTGCATACAGCTGAAACACTTTCTTCTTAAAGGAGGAACTCTTGGCCTGTTTGGGGCTGTCTGTGCCAGCTGGCTCTTTGAGGATATGGATCTGCTGGGGTGGGGGGGTTCAGTCCTTTCCCAGGGATGGTTCTTGGGGGGCCTGTACCCACATGGGGGACATAGGCAGTGCCCTGTGAGCATCAGCTGACCCTGGGGATGCATGCGTGGGCTGAGTTTGGGTCGCCTGTGGCCCCTCCCATGCTCACTGCTCTGTGGAGGGCAGGGGGCTCCCCCCTCGGCCTTGGGGACGCTGGCAGTCGGGTGGGTCCGGATCTATGGGGTGGTCCTCGAGCTCCACCTTGCAGGCTTCCTGGCGGCACTCCTGTCCTTGTCTGGCTTTCTTCTATTTCGGCTACAGGAATGGGGGTCCCGAGATGCCGGTGTGGGTGGGGGCACCCTTCATCACCAGTGGTGCTTCCCTGCTGTGGCTGCCTTCCCTTGAGTTGCCCTCGCTTTGTTCTTGTGTGTCGCCCATACCTACCTCGTACTTGGGGACGGGCTCCCGGACTGAGGTTTCTGACATGGACTGAGGGTTGGGCTGCTGAATGAATTGGGGCGTAACATCAACTTCACACCACCACACACCCACCATACACACATCTACATCCATCATACTGCACTACAACAATACATTATCAAACAACACACGCAACAGTCGCCGTCTTTTCTCTTTGTCTGTCTTAACGTGTTCCACTGTTGGTTTATTTTAGTCCTGACAGAATCACGTTCATGTTTGTTAGATTAGACTGACAAGAGGGCTGAAGGACACACTCACCCACACTCTCACCTAGATGCACAGGGAAATCGTTGGAAGATCAAATTGCATATAAAAGTAAAAGGCACAAAAAAGAGAAAAAAAATCAGTCCAGTGCTTTTTCAACACTGATGTGTGCAAGGAAAAATATACCAAGAAAGTCTCCTTGAACATATTTATCAAAATACAGTTTGGCCCATCACTTATCCAGCTAAAGAAGAAAAAAAAAGAAAGAAAAAACACAGATAAGCGAAAATTATACTAGACTTTTCATCTAGAGGGCAGCATTTAAAAATTTCCTCCAATTTGATTTCCATTTTCATCATAGTATGTAATTATATTTTTAGTAACATAGTAGAAAAAAAGAAATCATACCCATAACCAGGAACCACCATCATTTGTTCGGCCATTTTCATTTTGTTGGTCACTCCAACATAATTTTCCAAGCCAGGCAGACTTCATTCAGGAGAAGTGAATGAAAGGCAGCAATTACTCAAGCCATCAGTTTGTGTAAAATAATTTAAAAAACACTCAATTTTGGTCTGGCATGTTTTCTCTGAAAGTAAAGTGCTAAAGAAATCTGCTACCAGCTCAACATGTTCTCCGGAGGATTTTTCACATATGACACCTGGTCATCAAAACACCTAAACACCTCCATTGTGTGTGTTTTAAGGACAGAATAGTAGATTTTCAAAAGATGTTGTGGTTACTACTACTCCTGCCACTACTACTACTACTACAAATGGCAGCATCTGTACACTCACTTCAGTACGCTTCAGTTTATATTCATAAAATTCATTCACACACACCTATGATGTGTTAAACTGATGGCTGGTTGCAACCTGAGGTTTACAGTTTTTCCGAAGGGCACAGAAAGCCAAACCACAAATGAGTAAAGCTCATCAGCTTCCAAAGGTTTTTTTTAACAGTTAGGGTGGATATTCAATAATTCAGTATTGACTTGTTGACTTTTAAAGGGCTTAAATGACTATGACGTACTTAACTCACAAGAATAGCAACTGACGTATAGAAAATAGAAACATAAACTGATAACATTTGAAATTGGTGGTTCATAGTTCTGTTTATCTAAATTTCTTTTTATCAGATCACCCCCTTAGCGAGAGTGGAGCAAACTGCATACTGTACCTCTTCTAAGGCTGAATAAAAAATATATAAAGAAAGAAAGAAAATCCACAAAGTCAGAAATCAAGAAAGAAAATCAACAAAGTTAATCAAATTCCGCCCACAGTTCTTTGAGTAGCCAAACTCAAACTGATAAAGATACATCATTTTCAGATCATGTCAAGTCTAACATCCCCTAATGATCTGCCTTTCTTTTCTGTCTCCATTTATTACAACAGTTAAACAGTTAAATATGGCCGTGGAAGAAAAGCAAATGGAAGAAAAATCTACCCAAAGTGTCTGTTCTTTGAATCCACAAAGCCTGTCTCATTGATGTTTCCCTCGAGGACTGTACCTTATTGAAGTGTTGACTACATTCAATAAAAGCTTTTCTTCCATTTTCTTTTCAGTAATAGCATTCGTCTTTGGGGAAAGCTGTCTCATAACTGAAAGTAATGGTAGCTCTATAAATAACCCTGTCAAAGAAATATATTGCATATTTGGCATCATCATTATAAGCGGAGCCTACTAATGACCACAAGAAGAAAAAAAGAAAACAAAAGTCTACACTATTTATAACAAGTCTTCAAATAAGGCAGCATTTGCAGAGTCTGACTGCAGTATTCAAAGGTGGACTGACTCCTGTTCTGTTAACTTCGATTAATTTCCACAGCCTATCTGCCATAACCATTAACATCGGGTCATCTTTGTGTCACAAAATATGATCTTATTATTTCTGAATATACACTTGCTAATATAAACTACTTACCAAAATATTACCCAGGCAGACAGGGCGCAGCAGAGGTCAGAGGAAGATGTGAAAAGTAAAATATCATCCCTGTTATACACTAGTGTTTCACAAAAATACAACGAAAGACACATTTTTACAGCCATTATTTCTAACGCAATACATTCATTTTAGTAGTCTTTTACACAGCTTGACAGACTTTTGTGGCCCCAGGCTTCCCTTTAGGGAGCTGTGTTGATATTTTTATGTTTGTAGAATTTCATTTTCCTCAAGAATTTATTTCCTTCACATAAGTTACTGCAGTGGGAGCAGGAATATTTATGATTTGAATCTTTGTTTCTGACCAAAAGTCAGATTTTATGCAAAAGTGAATCATCCCATAGTAAGTGTTATGCACTATGAGGTCATTTGAAAATCAAAGATGGAAATCATTTGGGGAAAAAAAATACTTTTAAATCCTGTAAAAGTAGCAGTATAGTGTGAAAATGTTAAAATATGAAGTAGCTCAAGTTATTCAAATAGGACTTGATGGCTCCATCTCCTGGACAAGTGCGCATAAAACAACATCCTTATTTTCTCTTAAAAAAATGCCAAATTTAGGCAATGCCTGGGTCATCTTCATATATAAATATATAATAGGTATAAGCAGATAGGATATGGTATTTGTTGCTTTTTGAAGTCTAATGTAAAGAAACAACATTTGTGGTTCACAGAATGGACCCAACAGAGAAAAGCAGCCACCTGTAATTGTTAGACATCAGGTGAACTCACCACACGACCGAAATTACTCAGAACTGTCAAGGTAGGCTGATGTTTGGAGAAATTACGATTTTAATTCATCCAAACAAAGTAATTCATTTGGATTTTTCAGTGCATGTTTTTCTGTTCAGATGAAGAATAAAGGTGGCCGGTCTGGTCTGAGGGGCGATGAAAGTGAAGGGATATGTAAACCTTCAATCCACTGATGAGCAGTCTGCAGGCTCAGTGGCTTTTGGATGATCCATCACACATCACTTAGTGAGAGTATGAACTTTTAGCCAGCAGGAGGCTTTATAGAATCCCCCACTACAAATCAAACAATTTAAAAATGCATTTATTCCTTTTCCCACACACTTTTAAACAGTGCATGAGGCTGACAGACTTGCCCATGGTGTCACTAAAGGGTATGTGTAATATTTTGAAGCATGTGCAGTGTGTATTGGTTTTAACTGTTGCAGCTTGGAGGCCTCTCAGCAAGACAAATTTCCCTAAGGGGGACAATGAAGTACATTGTATTCTATTTCACTGAGTTGTATCGTACATCTTGAAAAACAGGTTTCAAAAATCAATTTTTGCTTTAAAAAAAAATGAGGAGGGAAGAGGGGCTTTATTTAGAACGTGTGGCTTCAGAATTAAACAAATGAAGATGCAGAAAACATTACTCGGAGCTGTAAATGCCATGGGTTTCCTGCAAATTTGTCACCATTGATGTTTTTACAGATGAAAGCAGAGATCAACAGTGTCCACTAGTGACAGCATGCTAGTCCTGCATGAACATCAGTGAGGAAACGGCACATCTGGATTGATTATTTTCAATTTTGGATCTGCTCAGCATTTTAAGTTACAAATGTGATGTCCTCCTTCTCTGATTCCTTTAAAGCAAAAATGAGACACTTGCATTTGAGTCTACAAACATAGAACAGTGATATAGGTTTCATTATTTTTTCAGCTTACCAACAATCGTTGTTATATTGAAACCAAAAGTTGAAACCATAAGTTTACAGACCCTGTATTTAAAAAAACAAAACAAAAAAACAAAACACAACCTTTTTTCTACTTACTGTCTTATGACATTAAGTCAGAATAAACCTTTACTGTTTTGATCAGTTATTATTATCAAAATTATTTCTATTTGCAAAGTGCAGGGATAATGAGACATAATTTCAGTTAATTGGAGGCACACCTGTGGATGTTTTGAGGCACCCCTCAGACACACTGCGTCCTTCAAACAATTATACGCAAATATAAACACCATGGGACTGTCCAGTCATCATATCTGTCGAGAAGAAGCCGGGTTCTGCGTCGCAGACATGAGCATGTTTTGCTGTGAAATATGCGTATCAAGCCCAGAACAAAAGTAAAACAGCTTGTGAAGATGCTGCTGAAGCTGGTAAGAGAGTGTCATTATCAACAGTGAACCGAGTCCTGTGCTAACATGAGCTGAAAGACCACTTGGAGAGGCAGAAGCCATTACGACAAAAGCAACATTAAAAAAAAGGCAGGTTACGGTTCACAAATGCACACACAGGGACAAAGACCTTCATTTTTGGAGACATGTCCTGTGGTGTGATGAAACTAAAATTGAACTATTTGTCCTAGTGACCATTGTTACACTTGGAGGAAGGAGAGTGATGCTCGTAAGACTGAGAACATCATCCATACAGTGAAGTGCAGAGGTGGCAGCATCATGCTGTGGGGATGTTTAAATGCAGGAGGAACTGGTGCACGTCCCAAAATAAATGATATCATGAGGAAAGAACATTATGTATAAATATTGATGCAGCATCTCAACATATCAGCCAAGAAGTTAAAGCTTGGGGGCAAATGGCTCTTCCAAATGGACAATGACCTAAACATACCACCAGATTAGTTACAAAGTGGCTTGAAGACAGCAAAGTCAATATTT
>JBAMYA010000024.1:6291961-6312278 GCA_037176975.1 Arrhamphus sclerolepis | reverse complement strand
CAGAAATAAAGAGGGGGTCTTTATTTCTGTTCCTGTGTGTGTACAGTATGTGTGTGTGTGTGTGTGTGTGGCAAAATGTGTTAACTGTCGTTCAGACAGTCAATATTTAGTTAAATAAGATTTCTGGTATAGTAATGCATTGTCAATAATAAAAATGTACGACTGGCAGTCTATTTTTCAAATATAAAAATTATAGTTACAAGAAAAAATGTGTAAACTGAAGTAGAATCACATATGATTAGATTTGTTTTTGTTCATGGACAGTAATACTAGGACATTTCTTTCACATAATCATCTTTGTCAATTAGACAGTGCTGCATTAAAATTCTGATTACTTTTCTGCATTTGTTAAATGAAAGCTTCAGATTAACACTGTGAGCACACAAGTGACAAAGAGAAGTAGAAAATTTATTGCAGTATTTGTTCCACCAAAAGGGTATGAATCCCTTTTCTGCTTATTACCATGGTGACCTAATACAACAAAATCTACATTTACAAAATATCCTCCTGCAATAGGCCACATATACTGCATGCGTAGTTTGAAATAGAATAAATTATATTCAGAAGACTCTGCCATTGTACAGCATGGACAAATAAACGTGAACAAAAATAAAAATTTATTTTTTATTTATTTATTTATTTTGATTTTTTTTTACTTTTTTGTTATTTTTTTCAAATATCTAAAAGCTAAAAGGAAAAACCATCAGGGTGCAAGTAGTATAATAAACTCCAAAAACACTTTAATAAGAACATCAAAAAGACTAATTTCCAACATTCACTTAAGGTTTTATTTTTTTTTACAGCTTTTTTGTATTCAGAGATATAAACATTTAGTTTTTTGTTGTGTTAAACTATGATACAGTGGGAGTAAAAATGAGCGACTAGAATCTGCTGCACAACAGCGAAGGAGCTCCCACAACAATGTTGACAAAACATTTCCTCCAGGTTTTTTTACTGATAGCCTTTTAAGGGATAATTTGGGCGAATTATTCCTTTAATGCCTTCAGGATTCTATCCTCTGAACATGTACACAAACAAAACATGAGCAGTCCCTCTAATATAAGTCTTATGTTTTGTGTCATTTTTGCAAGAATAACTCATGTAAAAGTATGTAGTGTCAAATATTCTTGCCCCTCTTGTGTTCTCTTACAAAAATGAGGAAGGAGAAGGGCATGGTAGGAATCCAGTGAAGTTTGGCTGTTGGAGGTGGTAGGTTGAGGAGGAGAAGCAGGAGCAGGGAAGAGGATTTCAATAAAGTAGAAATGGAGTCAGGAGACCACTCCCCACTCCAAACCAAAAACAAAAACATAAAAATAAAAATAACAGGAGCCATTAGCTAGGCCCTCCTTCCCGTGCTGCATATAGCGAGCGTAAAGTCTGTACTACTTTGTTGCTCAGTTTGTGGTTGCTGGTCAAGGCAATCTTCTTGTAAATGATGTCCGACTCTTTAATAGTGTCCACCCAAGGCACTACTTTGCGGCCATCGCGCTTCTTGGCCTCTGCCCAAGGTCCCGAGTAAGAGCCTGCCATCCAGTGGATGCTGTATCCATTGGACATCTTCTGAACGACTCGAGCTAGCTGTGGTCGGTCCTTGTATTTGGGGCACCAGAGGGCAATCACATCCATAGCATCTACTGTCTCACTCATACGACCAGGATCCGACGGGTCACCCGCTCGCCTCGACCTTCGAGAAGACTTCAGAAAAGATTTGGGGAGAGGGGGTCATTAGTTTCTCTAGTTTTCCCTCACATTTTTTAAAATGCATTTCATAAATTGTGTATGATTCTTTTAATCTCACCCCTGGGGTCCTGTCATCACTATCACTATCATCGTCGTCTGTCTCTGGTCCCGCCTGATTGCGTGGACTTGGTCCTGACATGGTGCCAGAGCCTCCCAGCAGAGCGTTTATGGCTTTGTTTCTGATGTTTGCACTGGCAGATGCTTCTCCCTCTTCATCCTCTTCATCTGGATCCAGATGCTCCATCAGAACCTTGAACTGTGTGTCGAAAACATAAGGTTCTGAGTACTCGCACAAACATCCTCATCGTATATGCACTCCACATTCACGACAAGTAAATGTTGAGATTACAGAAGATAATGCAACCCAATGGAAGCAAGCTATCACTGATTAACAATAAAGATTTGACCAAGCTTATTTTACTTACATCTAGGTACTGTTTAACTATCCGCCTTTTTACATCCTCCGTCAGTGAGGCGTGAGCCATGTTGTTGGAGATGAAATCGATAGTTTGTCTTGGGTGGAAGTGAATGTTGTTTTTCCTGTTCACTGCCTTGTCATACACCTTGGCTGACTCAGTTGGAGAATACTTCTGAATTTTACTGTTGGGAAGATAAGAAAATCATATTTATAAATGACATGGAATTCTTTTCTCAAGTTTATATTGGCCAAATGAATTCAAATATATTAATCTAATCGCCACAAAAATCCACTATAGGAATGTAATAGGACACACACACATATATATCTATATATCAATATAGATATATATGTAATATAAAAAAGACAATTTTCATACCATTCCTTAATTTATAAAAGCTTTACAGCAGAAATGTTTATTTAAACTGAATTACTTTTCCTTTGTATTTTTTTCTCCTTACTAATAGGGTACTTCTATTAGAAGAGGTAACATTTTTTTTTTTACATCAGTACATTTATAAAAATATTAATTTTAATATATCGACAAAATGAAAAGAATTCAACAACTTCTCCTTTTTGTATTTTTTCTCCCCCCTCATTCTTTTTATTTATTTTTTGGTGATGACATCTATTATTTCATGATTTTGAGTAAAGGAGATCTCACCTGTCAGAGAATCCATACAGGTTCTTCAGGTGCTGTTTAAGCACCAGCAGAAGCAGGATGCCCTGAACAGCATTGGCAAAGTCAAGGAGACCAGTGGGGTTATCTGGGAGGAGTGCCATTACTTTGTCTGCATCCTCCACATCCAAATCTTCAAAATCAGATTCAGATTCTGAGCTCTCCGGGTTTGCAGCATGTTTTTTCGTCTTCTTTGGCCGCCTCACCACTTCGTCGTCGTTTTGTTCATTGTCATCACTGTTTCCGTTTTCTCCCTCATCACTCCTGTAAGAATCGCAGTTCATCTTTTCCTCTTTGTCCTCCCCATCAGATGTGTTTCTCCACTCCTTCTTTGCTTTCTTCTCCTTACGCCTTGGCTCCTTTAGAAGAAGCTGCAAAAGAGGAAAAGAAAATGTAAAGAAAATTCATACTTGCACTGATTACTGTTTATTTCCCTTATATTAAGTATTAAGTATTTATTTTAATTTAAGATTTTGTGGCTTTTACAAAAGTAGACAGGAAAGTGGGGCAGAGAAAGGGGGAAGACATTCAGCAAGGGGACACAGACTGGAAGTCAAACCTGCAACCACTGCATAAGAACTTTAGCCTCTGTATACTGGACACCTAGAATGTTACCCGACATGAAACACAACAGAAGTCCAAGCCATCATACCTCTTTAAACGTTTGCAAAAGGTTGCTGCCTGAAACAGAGAGTGTGATGTCTATGTGGTGCATGATGAACAGAGGCTCTTCTTGGCTCTGGTATGGAAAACAAGCCAGATTGTCTGCGATGAACAGCAGCATGTTTACTTCAGTTTTCTGGGGAAGAACAGAAAAAATATGGAGAGGCATAAACAAAAGTGCTTGATAGAAAGTGAAACTGTATTGTAAACATATATTCAAATTAAAATTATTAAAAGATATGATGAAAATGCATAGTTCTTATTAAATCTGCCAGGTGTGTATTATTCATTAAAAAATAAAACTACAATGGTATCACTGAAATGTAAAAACAAAACCACAAATGCATATATTTTGCTATCATACTGACACGCTGACAGTAAATTTGTAACAAACAAAAGGGAAGTTTTAATTTGGCATGTGGAATATTATTCTATGCCAGGCTGAGAAGTGTTAAAGATACGTCACTCACAGCACTGTCGTCAAAGAGGTTCAGCAATGAGATGAGAAAAGCCCTCCGATGCTGCCGGTTTCCCCGGATCATCGTATAGAGGTGGGCACAGAGAGCTGAGTGAGTCTCGTCCTGTCTGAAACCTCTTATTATGGTTTTACGAGATGAATTGATGGCTTGCTGCAAACTGTAAGACATCTTCATCCCAGCAACTGCCTTCATCTGCAAATGTAAGTAATAAATACATTTTTACAGTTTATCAGTTAAACTTTTGTCATGGGAATTTACCAAAAAAAAAAAAAAGCATATTTCGTAATTTATAATAAAGATGAAAACAATGGATTTTAAATGGAAGTTCAGCATGTGAAATACTCAAATATGGTTTTGGTCAAGTAGTCACTCACATGAATGAATCCTGTGTATTTCTTGTCAATCTCCACCAGTTGCTGGTCAGCTTTGTTCCTCATGCTGGGCTCTGGGTCTGTTCCCATGGCAATGAGGTAGGGTACACACTGCAGGGATAAAAGACAAAAATGTATTAGTCCAAGGAATATTTCTTAGGGTAAAAATGAAACATTATGTTTCAAATTATCAACAAACAGAACATTTTAACAATATTTTAGAACTTTTGTTGTTTTGTTTAGTTTTTTTACAGAAAGAAATACATCCACCAATGCTAATCTGGATATATAAATACAAAAAAAAAAAAAACGTTTATACCTAAAATAGGTGTAAAATGAATTTAGACTTCCTCCTCTTACCTGTACAGGATGGATGAGACCCTGGTTGAGTGTGAGAGCGATGACGTTGAGAGCAAAGTGCCGTACGCTGGACTGAGTGTGGAAGAATGCCTCCAGCACCTGTTTTAGATAAAGCTGCATAATGGAGCTGCTCATCCCTGAAGAAATGTCTCCCATCTCCTTCAGATCCTCCTGTTTGGAAAGTTTCTTCCCTGCAAAGAGATGAAATAGAAGATGTTTACTCGCCTTATGTTACAATATATTCCTTTATTAAACAAATACAGCACAAAATATTCTTAAACCATTACCTTGATAGTCAAACATTACCAGTAAGCATTTCAGAAATCACTGTACAACAAAAATGCTGAATAGAAAAGCCATTTTACTGCTCGGGCAACACAAGCTTTACTTACATTCCCGATCTGCTTCCTGCATTCGTGTGTCCTCTTCTTGAAGGTAGGTCTGCAGGTTTTTGAGGATCTGGATTTTGAGGATGATTGAGGAGGAAGCGTCGGCCAGGATGCCATTGTACAAGGTCTTCACCTCGGGTACAAACATCTGGCTGGGATGCATGATCACAAGGAAACCTGAGGGAAAAGAATATGGTTTTAGCATGTATAAAAGTAAACATTACAGATTTTCTTCCATATAATTTCTGAGGGTACAATTAACATCTTTAAAAAAAAGCAAAAAAAAAAGCTTCCATCTCATTGCCAGGCTTGCTATGCCCCCTTTAGTTACGTTACTGTAGATCAGCAACAACATTAAATGTTAAAATGTGATTTCATTTTCAAATTTATTGTTTGGTCTGTGATCTGTACCTGTCAACTTATTTAAATGAAATGATAATGATAAGAAAAAGGAATGACGACCCCAAAACAAATTGCCTGTAGATGAAGAGCCTGTCAGAAGTGTGATTGAGTTAAAGCAGTCTTCTTACCTAAACCAATGATTGCTTTCGTCTTAACCTCCTCGTCCTCATGTTTGGTGAAGTATAGCAGCAGTTCAAGAACTTTTTCCTTGATAACAACCTGACCACGACATAGACATAAAAATAAGACATAATAGAATATTTTACTTTCAATAAAAGTAACAACAACGATCAGTATTTATTTAAAAGGACAGAAGAGCTGCTCTAGTTCAGTCGCCATACTTGAGGTACGTGAAGAAAGTATACAAAGAGAGCTCAGCACTGCACGGTACCAAGCTGCACAAAAGCATTTGACATTGTAATTACAGAATGACGCAAACAGTGCACAAGTATAAATGACAACGGCTGCTGAGTTGGCATTTATAGCAGCTCTGCATAGTGAAGAAGTCGAATCATAAGCCAAGCTTTACACTACCTTGTTGGTGCCCTTGAACTCTTCCAGATCAAAATCAAAGTGGCGGGCCAGGGCACCCACAGTGAAGAGCGATCGCAGCAGAAAAGGCTTGTTTGCTACCAACGTTGTGCTGTTAGGATCCTCCTGATGCTGAATCTTGAGCTTGTTAAGTGCACCTGGGGAAAAACATAGATACATATTATATATTTCTTTCTTTTTAAGTCATGCTTTCTGTACCACTTACACACAAGTCAAACTCTACAGCCAAACTTGTAAAGGGATACAGGAATATACTATTTAGGAAGCCGTTCCTCATCTTAATTAGGGAGACGTAACAAAAACAGTATCAAATTGCTAAGTGTGTATCTCACCATAGAATTTGTTGAAACAAGCCCACACAAACTTGTAATTGTGTGTGACTTTGTTTACAACAGCTCCGAGACAGCTCACACAGTGCTGCACAACCTAGAAAAGTCAGGAAAGCAATCATGTCAACACAATCAAAATGATTAAGACTCAACATTACTTCAGAGAGAGAATGTTTGTATATGTGTATGTATATATATCAAGAAGCCCCTATCACACACCGTCATGCCGTATTTGATGATGAGCTTCATGAGGTCTTCTTCTATTGTGGCGAGGAAGGTTTCACTGGGGTGCTCCATTAAGGGCACCACAAGCTCCAAGATCTTTGCCACATTACAGATGACCATGAAGTCATTGGGAGTCTGCAGAGGAAACATGAATTTAACAATTAATACTTGAGTATTACCTACTAGATTAGGCATCAACAATGGCTTGAAGTGTTAATATATGATCTTAAGAAGCTGCTGTGTGCTGTGTTGGAGCAGCAGCAACTCCGACCCAAACAAGCACAACCAAAACCAAAAGTGAAACCTTAGTTGCAGCTTTTCAACCCTTCTCAGATTAAACAGGATAGATTTGGTGTCAGATTATTCATCACTCTGAGAATCTTTTTTCGACTGAACATGGATTATTTCATGGAAGAAAAGCTAAAACATTGCTCACTCAAAAAATACCTGACTGCAGAAATACACAAGGCTACATAAGAAATAAAAAAAAAATATGCCCACAAACCTCAATTTGAGACATGGTTCATGGCTACAATCCAACCCAAATCTAAGGCTGTGAAATTATTAAAGCTGAATTCCAATCAATCTCAAATTTAGCCTAAATGGAAGATCTTAATGAGAAAAAATGTTCCACACAAACAATATTTCTAGTAATCAAAGTCTGTGATGTCAGTACGTTGGCATGTGATACTGTCAGCTAAAACTGGTGATAACATTTAGTAAAGTAATGATTGATTTTCACGTGGCTATTTTATGATATTATTAAATCTTATTTGCATAAAAATTGTATCAGCACAAAAAAAGAATATGAGTTAGGTTTATGGTGGCTGTCTGGCAGCAAAGAAAATGAGTTATTACAAGATTCTGAAGCTGGACCGGATTTAAACTGGCTCTAGCATCAGCAACTGTTGGTGGTCAGTTTTGTTTTATATGCAGCAAGTTACTTGTTTGATGGCTGCATTAATGTTTAAAACACTGTAAATTATATTAATCTTAAATACCTATTCAAAAGCTTAAATACAAGAAAGAAACTTTTTAAAGAAGAAAAGTCAAAGTAACAACAACTTACATTACACTTTGTAGTTAGGTAGGGTTGCATAGTCATGGCATGCTTGACCATTAGCTGGGCTCTGATCTTGCTGAACAGGTATAAGGTGGTGATGCATGCCACGAGCCGTGTTGAGTTTAACCCCCTGTTTTCTACAGAGATAAGAAGAAATAAATATATTAATATAAATCTTTTCATAAGTTCCATGTCATGGCATAAAATTAAAGAAGCATGCATACCTGCAAGAGACTCTTCGTATTTAAGAATGTGCTCAACCAGATTGTCAACTAGCTGAACGCAGGCCTTTTTAGCTGGCTTGTACGATGCTTCCTCTTCAGATTTCAGAAGCTAGATCAGGAGAATTTTAGTACAATAATGTTTAATACTATACAAACTTGGGTTCATTGAAAATTAAAAACCTAAGCCCAGCCACAAAATTAAATACTTACATTTTGAAGAAGCTGTTCAAACCAGTCATAGCCAGTGTCTCGACATGCTGCAACCTGAAATAGTAATGAGACAGGTAAATCAAAAAATGTAAACCAAATATGTCCAAGCTTACAACAAAAATGGGAGATTAATCCATGATGTTACCATCATTTATTTATTTTATTAAGGCAAGAGTTTCACTATAACATTTGCAAGAATTTAACTTACAACATCTGTGATGTTAAGAATCTTTCTGGTCATGGTCTCTTTGTCGTGCGCTGGAGTTGGAGTAAACCACAACTTCTGGAATGTCTCATTCACCAGTTTCTATTATAAAGTTGAATGCAATGCATTTAGATCAATTTTAAACATTTTACAAATCCTAGAATTTGTGAAAAATATCCTGCAATACATGTTTAGTTCATCCATCTGCAGCTTATACATACCTTGATACCTTCTTCATCATTGACCCTTCGAATCATCTTCACACACATCTCAGTGATCTTACTGAAGGCTGGTTGCTCCAGACAGATGTCTCTGAGGATCTTGATGACACGTTTTCGAACACTGATACCAGTGTCCTGTGCATCAAAAAACAATTAAAATCAAAAAGGCATGGCAATCCATCTCTGTGAAGCATTTCAACTAAAACAAGTTTCTTATTTTCATTTCCAAAAGACACACATTCATGAAGTGCAACATCATCTTTTATCCAACAGGGGGCAGTAAAGACTGCGATGAAAAGTGAACTTCACATGAACCCTCAAGGTTTCCATGACAACAGGTACAACAATGTAAAAATTAGCATCTGGGAAGTGAATGTAAAGTCCATGGAAACAGTTGCTGTTCTTTTGAACTGCATTTCTGTATCAGCTGATTTCTTAAACATTGACTTTAAATGTTTGTTACTTCAAACTCACCACTCTAAAAAAAAAAAAAAACTTTACAAATCCCTTTTCTTGGTCAATTTCTGTACTCTTTTCTTCCATAATTTAAAACGTGTCACCATTCTGCGCTTCGCAATAACACAGATCAAAATTAGAGGGCAGCTTAAAGATATCTACATCAAATATCAATTATAACGCTAACCAAGCATCAAGCTCAACAGTACAATGCCAATGCACAAATATGCCTTCATTCTATGAGTAAGAATAGAACGTTTACATCTAAACTGACAAATACCTAAATTACTGGCCAATGACATTCTACCTAAAGTATGTTCTGACACATCAATGACAATGATTCAGCATCACAAAAGGCCCACTACTGGTACGGTCACCATAATGGAACAAACCGGATACAAACATTCGTAGACCGGTGGAAGACTTGGAGGCCTGATATACTTAAGCTTCAAGTCACATCTAATGATCAATTTTTGATAATTCCTCACACAATACCATCACTCCAAATGAGACTAAATGGGTAACTTACCAGTATCCTCTCTATGAGCATGTCATAGTACTGCTCAGTGAGTTGAGGTCTGCTAAGCACAAATCTGCCCAGAAGTTCTACAGCTGCCTCTCTCACACTGGTTGAGTTGTCCATTAAACGACCATGGACGCCTCGCTGCATGTCAGACTACAGAAGTGAAGAGAATAGGCAAATTAGTACACAACAACGTCAATGAATAGGAGTAAAGTCAGGTGACTGAATCTGTGAACTTACACTACTGTTTTTGTATTGCATTATGTCACATGTTTTATTAAGAACTCAGGTAAATGGATTAACTTTGCTGCAGACAAAAAAAGAGCCTACCAATAATAGTGTCAGATAGAACAGAGAAAGGGAAATAAATATTTGCTTCTCAAATAAAGAAAACATATGCACAAATTTCTAACCACATAAGCAATCTGAGCTGGTCGTACGGCAGTGATGTGATGACCCTGCTTTTAGAGCCTGAAGTACACATATGTTTACTTCTGTCATAACCATGTTTCAATGCATGTTCAATCACAGTGTAACGTGCCATAAATTATCTAACCATTTCCCATCATGTAATGTGGCTTGCACTAAACTTATATGACTGTAAAAATTGTACAGTGTGTAGCCAGCCTAAGGTAGAATAAAAGTCATTTCCCCACAATACAAAAATATAAAAGGCAACATAATAACAACATAACGGGGCCAAATCTTGACTGGATAATTCAGGCATGACAAATTCTTTTTGTAAGCATAAATTCAGACATACCCTTGCCAGTATGCTGGGGTCCACAGCCACAACCTCAGACAGACATTTCATGGCTTTCGTCCTCACAGCGATGGCGCTTTCCCCAAGAACTCTTAATATCTATCAAGACAAGCAGCTTATAAATAAACAAATTTGCCTTCTTTCCATACTACACAAAAAAGTCAAATTAAAGAGCCCTATTATTAATGACAGCATGCATGAACAATTATTTTACAGTTGTGCGTCAATATATAAATACATATGTGGGAAAAAAAAGACTTATTACCTGTGTCAAATAAATATCAAAGCTCTGGGCAAACGGCCTCATGGAGGCCAAATAACGCACGATGAGACAGGAGTCATCATAATCCACAGTGTCAGAGTTCATTCTTAAATTAAAAACAAAGAAAGACAAAGCTAAAGATTTATGCAAACAACTGGCAGTAAGACTAAAATAGAGATGTCTATGAGAGCATATCAGACACAAAGGAAAGAAAGTGTAGAGTGAAAAGTGAAGAAATTGTTACAGCTTATAACACTGAAACAGTCCTTACTTCAGTGTGGTGAAATGAGCCGGTGTTGTCTTAATGATGTTGCGCAAAAACTTCTTTCGTTTCTCTGCACGCTGCATAATTTCACCAGTAGTTTCTATCTCCTTAGCGTGCTGTGGTCCATCTGACGAGTCATCATCCTTCTGATTCTGGTTCCGCATGGACTTCTCAGCCTCTGTGGTAGCATCACGGAACCACTGGGCGATATAAAACTTCCTTGAAAACTAGAACACAAAGAAGATATCAGCAACAGTTTTTGCTGACGAAAAGAAATTTCTCAAGAAATAGTTAGACAGCAATAAGTAAATAAATACATTTTCATGTAGAAGTTTAATTTTAAAAGGTCAGACACAGTAGAGATTTTCATAGGTTTTTGTTATGCTTGGTTATGGCAGTTACCTACTGAAAAATGTCTTGATATATAGCCAGTTTTTAAAATAAACTAATTAAATGAACTAAACATGCATATTTTCTTCAGATATATCTGCACTTCTACATTTCAACAAACGTACCACCAGAGAAGGATCTGTTTCAGCGTTTTCTTCCAGATAGTCCAGTAAAGCTTTCTGCAGCTGCTGGGTCTCATCATTGCCTGGAGACTTTAATATCACAGATAAACATTTTTTTTTAACTAATCCTCACTAATTAAACAGATGGGTTGCAAATTATCAAAAAAACAAAACACAAATGTAAAATAATCAATGTCACTAATGGTGAGGTTGATTGAAATTGGAAAGTATTTGTACCTCTTGAAGGATACGATCAATCGATCTCTGGTCCATTTTACTTGTGACTGAATCCTTCCTCAAACGGGCAGCCACTGTGCCCAGGTAGTCTAGAGATGCTACTCTCAGAGCCATCTCTGTCTGTTTATTACTGAACTGGTGCACCTGATTAAGAGTAAGAACAGAGGAAGAAGAACAGGCATGTATGAATGCTTCAGTGTCAAAAATCAGACAAATCTACTGATATCTGAGTGAATATGACTTAAAACATAGATGGTATAATCCAATATCAATTAAGCATAAAGAGTTTCTTTTTCTTGAAAAAAAGAAAATAAACTTCATAATACTAACCAGCAGTCTACCAAGTAGACTGAGCAACAGCTCTGCAGCAGGCCATTCTGGTTTGTTGACTGTTGAGAGCAAGTCCTGGACAAAGTTCTCAAATAATGGCCGATAATCTTCTTCTCCCTGCTTGCTGCCACACCTGAGGTCAGGGAAGGTGGAAGTAAGTAACAGAGGATGAAAACGGGTGAAAATAGAAATAACCAAAATGAAAGGAAAGTATAATGATAAAGAATTAATGGCAGGAAATATGGATGATTTACTGCACAGTCTGCATCTTATGCATAACCAGCATATACATACAAAAACATTCACACCATCATGTTGACTGTGATCTTGTCACCATTTCTGATGAAAAAAAACAGGGGAGGCATAATAAAAGGTTGGAATCAAGAACTTAAATTAAACAGTAATTACTTTTTGAGGAAAACCGATAGGAAGTTTTGTGCCGTTCTCATTGCAGTTTCATAGGAGTTGGTTATCAAGACATCCTGATCCACCTAGAAAAGAAAAGAAAAAAAAAAGATTCTTGAGAAAATCTTCTCTGAATATAATGTTAACATTCCAGAACTGGTGGTAATTGCTTGTCCCATGTCTCTGTGTGCTAGATTGGCCACTTACCTTGGTTTCATACTCGTCAAAAATATCCTTGTCATTGGGGAGATGGACCACACATTGGATCAGCTGTAGTACCAGAGCAGTTACCATTTGGATGTACATTGGCTCTCCATCCTGGTCTGAGCTGTTCAGTCTAAAACATATGCAGTTAGGATAACCGGTTAGCGGCTATCAAGGATAACATTTAGAAAAATGATGTACTTGAATTTGTTCTTATATAGTTACACTGGGATTTTGTCACCTCCATTTTGGATTTTCCCATAATAAAGACCCTCCCCCTACCACCATACTCCACACACACATACACAGAAGGCTCGCTATGCCTAATGCATTATCCTTGCAAAGCTAAATGGCCATAAATCTCTGTGAATGGATGTTAAACAAGTTACCTGAAATTCCTGAGAGAGCGTTTGCTGGTGGGCAGTCTGGCCAAAGAGGTAAAGATCTCCTCCAAGATCAGCTGCCGGTGCTTCTCATATCGTGAGAACACCTGGAAAGACAGAATATAATATGCTCTTTCCCTTTTCAATTTTGTATAATAGTAAAAGCACAACACAACAGACAATTAAAAAAAAAAACTGCCATCCATAGCTTTAGGTTTCTTTCAAAAGAGACTCACCGCTGTGACAAGTTTAATGGCACACAACTGAAGTTCACTGACGTTCTCCACAAAAAATGGAGTGATTCCCATCGAAGAAACCTGACAAAAGGTCATAAGGTCAGAAATCTGGTTTGTAATATAATTTCTAAAATGATGAACAGATGATGCAAATGTCATTTTGTTTATAAACAAACACATTTAGTTTTCACCTGGAGAATGGTGGTGTCTGTAAGTAATTGGATCTCCAGGAGCTCAGAAATGTTGCTGACAATGTCACACACTTTGTTGTACAACATGACAATGACTCGCTGCTTGTGTGTTGAGCATTTTGCTCGCTTTGCCTTGGAGCTCAACATGCCACCTAGACAAATAAAAGTAGGGACCTGTTAAAAATGACTCGTCATGTTCTTCTGATCATCAGAGGTTCACATGCTGAAAAACATTTCTCAGTGCATTATTTGTTTTAAAATCCAATCAACAGGCTGTACATTAGATTTCTCTCGTGACAAGGGGACTATCCACTGGTCATGGCTTCACCCAGCAAGATGACTGACCTCATGAAGCAATGCAAGTTCAATGTTTTAGAAACATAAAGGGAGTATAAAACAAATCAGATGGGTTCTAATATACAGGGTGGATCACAACACTTCTCTATCCAATTTCTTAATATATGTTCACGCAATTCAAAAACTTGGATAAAATCATAAATTCTAAAAAATGATAATAATAATAATAATAATACATGAATAAATCTGGACACCAAGGCTCAAAATAACTATAACAATAGATACTACAGATGTTATTTCATCCAAAGCTTGTGACACATGCTCAATGTATACTGCCACATAGGAAGAGTTTAGTTCAGTAGTAAAGAATAATGGTAACGCATCATTAATGTACCTGGTTCATGAATTTAGGCTCAAAGTTTCTCTTAGCTCCATTCTTTCTTCCCCCCCATAAATAGTGTAACTCAGAGTAGTTTGATTTTGATCCAAACAATGTAAAAATCTTGTTAGTTAAAAGAAAAGAAATACAGTCTAATAATGATCACCTCCATGTGGGTCCACCCTGTAGACAGGATCATACTGTGGGTACAGTGTGTTCTGAAGGTGGAACTTGGTGTATTGTAGCACTCGCTCAATGACATCTTCTATGTAGACAGCCTTTGGCATATGCGCTGAGGTCATTATGTTAAGAGCTGTCAGACAGGCGTCTGCAGACTTTGTGACTCGCTCCATTATCAAGTCTCTCCAAAGTCTTTCCTCATCTTCAGCATCATGGTCCTGAGGTTAAAAAGCAATTATCAACAATTATCAACCACTCCAAGCATAATCCATAGCGGAGAAATGTGGATGGAGCGTTCTCATTTCAGCAAGATATACTGTGTAGCACCCCAAAACCTGCCATGGGTAGCAATGTGGATTAGTTTTAACACACAAAAAAAAAGGAAGAAGATAAATTAAAAAATGAATACCAGAACAAAGAAAGGGAACTCACATGGTTCATCATGGTGGTGAGCTTGGATCCATCCTGGATATTCTTTTCCAGGATGTTCAGGAGCTTGACTAACTTGTCTGATGGGATCTACAAAACAGACCAGAGTCGTTTTTGTTTGGTTTCTGGTTTTGTTTTTAAATCCACATTATTGTACAACTGCTCAAATAACATTTTTATATCAATAAATAATATACCCTGCTGGAGATTCCCATGGCCTTAATTTTGGCAGACTCGCTGCCTAGCTCATTCAACTGGTGTTTGCCAAGCAACAGTTCCTGAGGTATCTCATCATCATCTGCTGCTAAATAACACACACACAAAAAAAATACATTGGACAAATTCACAGTAAAATCGGGTGTAAATGTAAATACAAAGGTCATGCTTTAATGCAGGTAAGACCTGATATTTACCCATGGCAGTGAAATCCACATCCTCAAGATTTTCTAGAATGTTGTCAATGCTTGCCAAGAACCTCTTGAACGTAGACGAGTCCATTAGCTCTTCTTGGGTCAATTTGGGCTCGTATGCTTTCCGTTTCTTCTGCTTCTCCTTCATCTTCATTTTTCTCGCAACTGAAAGAAGAAAAATATTTATAGATATGTCTCTTTTTGTCTGGTTGTCTTGAACCTCTCAATCTGTCGTACTATTAAAAATTATATTTTATAAAACACTCTGGACAATACTGCACAGCCTCAAGTGACGATTAGATTTGACTTTGAAAATGTCACAAAAGATAAAAAAACAAATTGCTTCGATACATACTTTCACTCATGCTAGGTGGTGGTGAATCTTCTTCAGAAGAGTCACGGTAGCGGCTTCCTGAACCTCGTCGGCTGTCTCTGTGTCCGCTTTTCCGGTGATCCCCTGAACTCCTTCTCTCCCTTTCTTCGAACTCCCAGGCTCTGTCTTTGTCTCGACGGTGCCGTTTTCTTGCAGCTGTAGAAATTCCAACAAAGAAAGCAAAACTTTAAATCCAAGAAAGTGACACAGCAGTAAAACAATACAGTTTATATAAAATCTACACAAATAAGTATTTTTCTCAAAACAAAATGTGTGCAGGCAGCTGACATGAAAGTAAATCTACTTACACTCTCCGTTGGCATCAAAGTCTTCATCTGAGCTGACCTCAGCATATTTGGGTTTCTCATTTACAGTGCTTCGTTTCCTCTTGTTCATCTTTACTCTTTCACACAAGGGCATGGTTGATTCGATCTCTGCGAGCAACTCTGGAGGCAACTCATTCAGAACTGCTGGATCCATACCACCTAAACATTTGAAAACAATATGTAAAATGTTATTAACAAAAAGACAAATACTTTCTGATTTGTGCACAAACATGTAAAGGAAAAAAAATGCAGAGTTGAGTAATACTGCTTGTAGTTCCACGAGTTCACGTTCTTACTTTTTCCAGACTTTCCTGAGGAGAACCTGTTCTTTCCAGACTTGCTGTGCCGTATGATCCTCTGAATCTGGTCAACTGAGAGCTTTTTTAGAACCACAACAGGTTTGGGTCGCTTTTCAAAGTCCTTTACCAAACCCAGTCTTTCTAGTTTAACCTTAGGCTGGCCCCAAAGTTGACCTTCAACTGAACCACTGCCATCCTTATCACGATTTATCTGTAACAAAAGAAAAGAAGACGAAAAAAAGAGTTAAAATATCTATGAAATTCACTTTTCACTCAATTTTGGATACCAAATGTGATTTTGTTGACAAAACAGAAAAATCAAGGCAGTAAGATGCTAACAATGACTTGGACATGATATTAGTGATTTCCCAATGACCCAAAAGCAAAGACAAATATATATTCCACTGTTTTCCAGTAATTACATGGCTTAAATTAAAGTCTATACATGATAAGTTGTCAACACTGCAGTACAAAAGCAGCAAAAAGCCCTGCCACAAGAAATGATGGACCAAAACACTACCAGAAGAGATAAAGCAAACAGAAACAATAACTACACCAATACTGAGGTAATACCTCTTCTGGGTGTCTTTAATACTTAATTTGAAACACTGGTTAAGATAGGTGAGCAGCTTACAATACTAGCAATAACACTTTTTAGCCCACCTCCTAATGTAATTCTGTTAAAGAAACATTTTATTTTTTATTACAGAAAGATAAACTAACAGTGTGACTTTTGAAAAAAAAAAAAAAAACAAGTTCTCATGAAACACATTCAGTTAAAGTTTGTGCCATTTAATAGCCACCAATTTTGACTTGAACTTTATCAACTTAACTGTAATTCTAATCTTGTTTGATTGGGTGGCAACAATTTATTATCAAATTAATCCTTTATTTAAACAGACCTTATAGGAAAATACAAAATACTCTCCATGCCAAAAATCAACCAGATGATAAAAATTTGGCTTTGGTATAATTATTAATAAACATGATTAAAGTACTGCTACATTTGGGAGTGTGGCCAGGGCAGTATTTGTGAGCAGTGTTGACAGCAAATAAGAGAAGTAACTTAAAGAACAAGGTTGTTTTGTTTGTTTGTTTGTTTTTCAGACCAGATTTTAATGATCTTTTAGCTCACTGAAATTTGGACTGAAAGTAGTGAGCATCCAAAGTGGAATATATCTTCAAGGCATTTGCTTGTGTTTATACATCAACTAATTCAAAAGAAAAAGAAAAGCAAAATAATTACAACTACTTTTAAAAGATGGTTAGGGGATGGTTAATGTGCCAAAACCAGGGCTTTGTATAAAAAAAAATAAAAATAAATAATTTTTAAAAATGGGGGGAGGGAAAATCAAGAGAGAGCAGTGGAGTGATTTGATTTTGTGACATTGCAGGCAGTGATAATTGAATGATTGGTAGGTGGGTAGGTATTTGGTTCGGTCAGCCCAGATCACCTTAGGGATCTGGAAGTTCTTCAGTGCTCCACTATGCCCTCCCAGGAGCTGAGCAGGGAAAGAATCTGGAATTTTAGCGCCAGCAGTAGATGACGCCAGTTTGGAACCATCTTGCCTACTGCCACTCCGACCAAGCTCTCCCGTGGAAGAGGCCTGAAAGCCAGACCTATCTCGATCACTTCGGGAGCGAGAGTCAGGAGACCGTCTGTCTCGACCCCCAGTCTCGCTCCGGTGCCTTCTATCCCTGTCAGATTCACGGTCTCTGTCCCTTCCATGTTCCCCTCGATTTGATGACTTAGGAATCTCTCGTCTGTCTGAGGACTTCTCATCGTGTCGGTGTTTTGATGACTCCCGACCTTCTCTTCTGTTATCATGTTTCTCAACCCTGTTCTTGATGACTTCTGGTCGTCCGTCTGGTTTCAGCCGCAAAGCTGTGTCAGAACCCTCCACTGCCGCTGGACCACCAGCTGGTTCTTCAGGCCAGCGTTGGGCCTCAAGAGCAGGAATAGGAGCAGCCAAACAGGGGTCGAGCTGGCCATCAGCTCGACCTGCTTGCTGAAGGTCGATGCTCACCATGAGGGGAGGGCGGCTGGCACCATTTCCAGCTGCGGTGGCCTCTTGTGGTGTCAGTTTTCCAGCATTGCCCCCTCCTGTAGATCCACTGCCTGGGGCACCTGTAGGGCCACCGGGTCCCACTGCTCCTGGCTCCAGGGGAAATGAGTCCTGTTTTCTCTTCTTCAGTGGCTTGTCTATAGAAGAAGAAAAAAAGATGAGTAAGAAAAATGTTTGATACCCATCCCCATTTCTGCCAGTTTAATCACAATGATATAACTACTTTAATCCAAACTGAGAAATACTAGATACCTTTATCTTGCACTTCCTTGGAGCATTTTTCACTTGCTGCCTCTCGCTCTATCCTTTCAATTTCAGCAAGGGCATCCAGCTCAGCATCATCATTAGGGGAATTAGGAGCCTGAAGTCCACTAGCACCACTTGCCAGTTGGGAGACCTGCTGCTGTTGCAGCCGGGCTGCAAGATTTTGCTGGAGAACAGGGACGTGTTGAAAGCTTAAGTCTGTTTCAACGTTGTCTGAGTTCTGATCCATGCCTGGCACATCACCTGAGAAATAAACAGAGGTACAAGATGGTCTTTAAAAAAAGAAAAAAACTTTTTGATATTTCCATGCAGAATAGAACAGACAATTTGCTGAATAGCTGTAAAACTGCAATAAAAAAACTCTGGGTCTTACCTGAAGGATCAGATTCATTTGACTTGACCCTGGACAGCTTGAGGGTGAGTTTTGTAGAATCTTTGTTTGGAGATCTAACAATGTCATACATATCCTTCTCCTCTTTCACTGTCGGGCCTTTCTTCCTCTGTTGGAGCTGCTGCTTCTGGTCAGGTCCTCCTTCCCTTGGTGAGGGTGCATAAGGAGGCGGTGACTGGAGAATCAGTGGTGGTCGAGAACCCGCTGTGAGGCAGCAACACCAAGATCAAAGCCATGAGGGACAAAGTCATCATCCAAAAAAGCAAAGGAACAAAAAATAAATTGATAAAATAAAATCAAAAACAAAACAAGTGCTGTTGTGACCACAGATGCTACTACTAAAAGGATAATGATCTCAAACGATGCAGTAAAGTCTCATTAATATTTTATAGTTTGAAGCATCTTTAGAACAGAAAATGAGGACAAAGCACATGCACTAATAACTGTGACTTTTCCAATGCCCTTACGTTTGGGTGTTCCATCACTAGATGCTGGAGAGCAGCCTGACTGTGGAGACCTCAAAGGAAAAGAAGGATTCCTCATGGTGGAGTCTCCCTCCTGAACACAGAAGTAAACATCAGCAGCTTTACACCGACCTTTGAATCAGGGATTCCAATCTATTCAAATTTATTTTTGATAACATGTCTTTTTAGGTCACATCAGTTTGTTATAGCTTGACATTCATACCTCATTACCCAGTCGTTGCACAATATTCAGGTAGTCTTCAGTACCATGTCTGTCTGAGTGGTGATTGGGAGCATTAGCCATCTGCCCTGATACTTTGCCCTCATGGATATTTCGCATCCCACCAGGCACCAATGGGCTTGTCACAGACACTGAAAAACAAAGATTAAAGATGTTCTTTTTAAAAAAAAATTAAAATAAAATAAATCATATAATGTGGCAAAAAAGACTGAAGATTATAAAAGGAAATGTATACACATTTACTTTTCTTATGGATATTTTAATTTGATGAATGCTGACCTGAGCTGCTACCAATAAATACCTGCAACAGCTCATCACTGAAGTCTGGACTGAAACTGACTAAAACATTATCCTATTGCAGTGTTATTGTCCACCTGCCATGGGAGACTCATGAGCTTTAACTGCTCCCAACTTTTTTTGTTGTTTCAACAATAAAGCCAGTACCAACCAGATGCAGGATTGACTCCATGTTTCATTTAAAAAGATACTTTTTAATTTTTGCTTTCCTGCCGTGTGTCTTTTCCTGTTTGTTTTTTTGTGGCTTTCTTTTTTCTTTTAATTTGTGGTACAATAGACTCTCTGGGACATTTCTGCATTGCTGTAGCAACCCAGTTGTGACCTAATGGGTCTCATGTAAAATTACTCCGAAAGCAATCCCTGGTGCAAGACTCAAAAACTGTATAATTATTGTTAATTCTATAATTTGTTTTATTTTACCCGCCACAGTGGACAGTAGTCTGACCAAACTAACCCACCATGAATAACTTATGTTGGCTGTTAAGAGTTCATAAAAATGACATAGTATCAGATGGTGCACTGAAGTAAATACTCACCAATACCCTTATTTTTGTCAGTATCGGCAACCATTTCTGATACTGGTATTGGAACAACTCTACTCACA
>JBAMYA010000024.1:6258054-6291861 GCA_037176975.1 Arrhamphus sclerolepis | reverse complement strand
TCTACTCACAACGCAAGGTGTATGACAACATTTCTGAGCTTTGACGGACGATTTGGTTTTTTTTTTCGGTTGCACACCTTTCAACTGAGATGGCTGAAATCAAAAAGTCTGAACCCAGCCATAGTGATACCCAAAGTTGCATCAAATGTCTTTTAAATCAACACTGAAGTATTCATCAGTTTCATACTGTATTGAAACAATGCCAGTGGCTTATGTTTTTTTTGTTTTGTTTTTTTAAATAATGCAACCATGGTTCCTCAATGCAACATATTATTATGTTTAACTGTTCAGGGCTTAAAAAGATTTGAGATTTTCCTCTCTAAAGAAGTGATTCAAACAGCAGAAAAATTCTGTTGACAATCTGCTGATCAAAAGGTTTCCTAATGGAGTTACTGAAAGAGGCATCAATTTGACATTAATAGGAAATTAACAAGAAGCAGAATTTGGTCCACAAAATGAAAGCAACATATCACATACAACTATTGGCACAACATCAACAAGTAAACTTCTATAAATAAATAAATAAATAAATGCAAGAGTGTCATTGGGAAATATTGCCTCAAATCAACGATTTCATCAAAATTATAATTGCAATCATTGCTTTGCATATTAACTAACCAGAAATGTTAAGTTACAGACCAAAAAACCTTAAAATTGAAATTACTCCTCATGCACAAAAAGTTGAGACCTAACTATTTGCACATTTTGAAGGTATTTTTCAAAATTTATAACAAATCAATTTAAAACATCATTTCATTCCACTGTAGTGACATCAAATAAGTCATAAGTCTAGAGCTCTGCTTATTCAATAAATTACACCTGGATCTAAAAAAAAAGCAGGATACACACCAGCAAGAATGCACTGATCCATAGTCCAAGACATGTATCTTGTGTATAACACATAAGCAAAACACACACACACACACACACAAGCTCACCTTGTTGAATCTGTTGGTGCTGGTTGTAGCTGGGAGGTTGTTGGTGGGGATACTGCTGTATGTAACCAGGTGCAGGGCTCTGAGGAGTGTAGGGACTGGGTACTGGACTGTTCTGTTGGCCCATATAACAACTACTGGAACCAGTCTGTGGCGTCACAAACCTGCTGGATGAAGTAAAGGTTAAAACAAGAGAGTAGAATTAAGAAGACGATGACGAAGTTCACAAACAAAAGTGAAATTAATAGGTTATTTAACTCACGAGTGTATATTTACCATGTTTAAACAACTGCTCATTCTAAGTAGTTAATATGATTCTAATTAGTTTTAATTCTCTGGTCCATTACACTAAGCTTTTTTTTTTTTTTTTTTTTTTGTCAAAACTCACCTTGATGGATTGGGAGAGATTGCAGCTGGCTGGAAGTTTGCAGACTGAGCAGGACTATGCATGGAGTTTTGGCTAATCTTAAATGGTGGTACCATTGGCTGCTGCATAACATCTGTTCAAGAAGAGATTTTTAGGTAGAATAAAAAACAGATAGAAATGCATATAAAGACATAAGATGTGTCTCCATAATTGTATCATTTTATAACCATTAAAATGTCAACAACAAAGCTTTATAATGTAGACAAATACTTGTCTCCATACTTTTCTCCCTGAAGATGCCAGGGTTCCTGGCCAGCATGGTCTGCAGCAACAGTGGTGCATCTCCCTCTGGCTCATCGCTCCCCAGGTTGTCCTTCAGCTCTCTGACAACACATCAACAATAAAACAAAGACATGTCAATATTATCTTCTTTTTTTTTTTTTTTTTTTTAAATGAAGATAGCTGTGAAAATTAAGCACAAAAGCAGAAAAAGACAGATCTGAATAGTGGCAGTGTATATGTAAACATACTATACATTTACATTTTTAAATATGAACATTTTTCTAAGCGCACTACCATCATTATCAGGTGGGAGGTATAATATTCAACGTTTTATCGTGAGAAAAGGAAGTACCGAGCAATATTATTTATTTTATTTACAAATATGTCTGCATTAGTCCTTCATTTTATTTTATTTTATCCAAGTTGGAAATCTTGGAGCACAACTACCAAAATGCAAAAATAGGTTTAAAGAAAATTATTCTAATGCAATCCAATAAATGTATGCAGTAAATTCATTTTTTTAAGGAAGATATTTTTCTTATGTTTCTAATGTTGTGCCCACTCATTCTTTTGGTGACAATGTTCTTTATTAAATTCCATCCAAAACACCATCAATTGTGACATTTAAATGAATACAATTAGCATCATTCTGTCAAATTAAAAAGTAAAGACTTCATAAAAAGCAGCACTTGCAATTTGAACAACACAATACTGAATAAGTGTTTCAGTTCAATTGTTGTCATAATATGTAAAAAGGCATATAACACAATTACAGTGTGATCATAATTGCACTACCCGAAAAACAAACATATTGCACATATTGGATTTATTTCTTAAATAAATAAAAAAAAGCATGGATAAAACATGGCTTGAATACATAGTGAAGAATTCTTTAATTTTAACATGCAAACTCGCATGTAGCATATATATACCAGCAGGATAAGCAGAAACATTTAATTCACAAATTGGTGTTAATTATTTATTTGCACAAAAGAACCAAGAGACGTAACTGCCTCTTCACGTGTTAGCAGTAGAATTTATTATATTCCTGCTGATTAATTTTAAACTCATTTGTTTTCTACACGGGTTTATCACATCCAGGATTAGTGAGGCGGAGGACGGGAGTTTTAGAGCCTTACCCAACTGCCAATAGGTAAGGGACAGGAGTCCATCACAGAGCCACAAAGGAAAAGAAACTCCTATGAACAATTTCCACTAAACCTAATGTGCAACTGGACAAGATCCATGCCGGTACGAAAAGAACTCCACATTTAAAAACTACTGCCAGGATTTGAACGAGGACTTCCTTGAAAAGTGGTAACAATGCTAACCACTACACTATAATGTTAAACTTCAAACTGTACTATTGACAACCCCAAAATACTCATGCTGGCTTGTCACTGTTTACCACATCACAGTCCACAAATTATTTATTCATAAAACAGGTGCATTTATTTTTACACTCACATGTGCTCTGTGGAGACCTGGTTGAGGCCATGGGCTAGCTGGGACGCCAGATTCTCATCTCGACAGCCCAATAGACAGGTGACTTCCTCTGCAATCCTCCCATTGAATAAGAGGCTCTTAGTGGTGGTAGCAGGTAGAGGGGAAGGGAGGGGCAGCTGGTTCAACACTATGATGAGAGACATTTTCAAAAGGATTTAGGTAGGTAAAGAAAAATGGTGGCAAAGGGAAATATTGAGGGGAGGGAATCATAGAACATGTGGTTGTAGGGAAGAAAAGTAGACAAGATAAGCAATGCAACATCATTACATAAAAATATCAAATTCATATTGTTCAAAAGGAACATTTTTGCTTGCCATGCCATACTGGGGGAAGGAGAAAAAAAAAAAAAGTAAAAACAATGTGAGATAATATTTTTTGAAACACAGGTACATGTTACTTACAGTCTGTGAGGCTAGCGATCCCAGCAAGAGTGGTGATGGGAACATGAGGCATATCCCCATTCATGCTGAAGGTGAGGGTGGGGGAGTGTGTTGATACACAGGTAGATCAGGGGGTCGATGGACGACACCCGTCCTCACATCTCCTGGCACCTTGGAGAGAACAGTTAGTGGGAAAAAAAAAGAGAAAGACAAAACATAGAATAAGTAATGGATATTAGAATAAAAAAGTCTGATAGAAAAATGTGTTTTAGGTGTGCACGTGTCTAGGCACAAAATGTGCAAGGAGGCAGATTAAAACAGTCTGATGAACTCTGAACACGATGTCTGCCTACATCCCAAATATATTTGCATATGTAGCATATATGAGCGGTCATATGATACATATCTGCAAGTAGAGAAACCTCAGAAGTTATGATCCAATTCTAAATCTTAGTATCACTGTTGGTTGAATTTTACAACTGAGCAGAGTTTCATACAGAGTTACACTACATTTATGGCTCTAACAAAAACATCAACTCTGTGTACCTATATGAACCCACCAAAACCATTTTAACCTTGATCAGTTTCAAGTTATAAGGTCCTTAAGTCACATCTAACTATGACATATCTGCACAGATTAGTATTCTTCTTTAGACTTGTCCTAAAACCACTTCTTTGAAGATGCACTTGACCTCAAGGGTAAGACTATGAATGAGTCTAAACTAAAGCAGAGGTTAAAGTCTGTTTCAATATGTAGATTATTTAAATCCTTTACATTGCTTCATTTTGTCAACACATAAAATCTTGACTTATGTATAAAACAAAAAACTTAGAAACAAATGAAAGCACGACAGCCAAACCCAGTATTGTCAATAACAACGTACTAGTGATATTATAGCAATCTCATATAATGATAATAACAACAATAATAATTATTACCTTTTTGAAGAATTCTGTGCAGTCTCTGGTGGACTCACTGACATTTCAAAAAGAAAAAATCCCTACACCTTCAATCTGCCGAAAGAGAACATAGCTTTGCATCAAACTTTGTATCGTAAAAATGAATTTAATTGTTCTTTGAGACAATTTCATGCCTGCAATAAGCTAACACAAAACAGATAAATAATGCCTGGCAGTTTTAACACATTATGTACATGCATTTCATATTTGCAAAGACAAATATGAGATCTGGTGCACAATCTCCAAGCTTAGAATAAAAATAAAAACAAAGTGCACAACAGTAATCTATGATACCAACAGCCCTACTAACTTCTGCATTTTACCCAAGTCGTGTAAATATGTAAACATCTACGTTACAACTCAACCAGACCTGAGAGCAAGCAAAAACCAAACTTACTTACTCTATAGTTAAACTTATTCTGCACAATCTGACTGTTACAGAGGATATATACATGGATATTATAAACAGTATGTCAACAAGGGTTAACGTTAGCTGGCTCGGTCTGTGTGGTTTTCCTCTGTACGCAGGGGCTTGGCTCTTGGCTGACAGCTGTGAGACTGACAGGCAGGAGGCAGCACAAAGGAACAGATGCACTGTGATGGTGGCAGTAGTAGTGGGGGGCTGCATCCTCCAGAAACAAACAACCTACCACACGCATTTTGCAGACTAATAACCTAAAAAGCACTCTCCGGTTTTCAGACAGAGCGATAACAGATCCACCAAACCAAAACAGCGAAGTAACTAAAACTAAGGCAAAGTCGGCTGGGGTCTGTCAAATTACTAACGATCGGAGTCGCAACCAAAGCAAAGTCTAGCTCTACCACAGGCTTCAGTGAACCAAAACATACTGTGAAATGCAAAATAAGCCATAATGCTGAAAATCCTACCACACGAATGACAATAGCATCCGTGTCAACGTCTGTCTGCGGAGCTGCAGCTCACTTCAAACAAACAAAACCACCACTGTTACGCCGCCGAGAAGTTGTTGACTGCTCGGACCTTTCCATCAAACTGCGAAGCTAATGTTATGCTAAAAATACCCCCAAACGCCCCACAATAACGATAGTCATATTTAATAGATAGCTATTTGTGCTAACTAGCTGTAACAGTTATTAGTTAGCTTCTAACGCTACTTCTCTTTCAAATAAAAGGGAACAAAATTCAAATAGTACAAGGAAGCGCTAGTCAGAGTAAATGAACGTTAGTTGATTTCCGACGAGTTGGGGGAAGAAACAAAGTGATAGGTTTGAAAGTGCATGTAACAAGCAACGACATGGTTTGCAATTCCGTGGCAACGGCCCAAATCCTCGGGCTCTACAAATGACATCCAGTTGAGGCCGTGCGCCTCGGCGGAGCAAAAACACACATAGCTAGCTCGGCTGGCTAGTCCGCTAGCTTCCGTTACCTCCCGGTCAACGATCAACGACGCCGACGGAGGTCTGGCAGCGGAGTATCTACTGACGGCATTTCTAAGAACTGCATTTCAAAAGTAAAACTCTAAAAGGTATGCGGTAGCTATATGATTGCATTTACCTTCTGATGATGCGTTCGAGGGAGGGGAATGTTTTAGCCTGGTCTGTGCCCGTGTCCGTGTCTCTAGCTCCCCCTTTCTTCTCTCGCAGCTCCTCCAGAAGGAACTCGACTGGCTCACTGATGAGCTAGCTTGGTAGCTATCAACAATAATCCGGGTCGGACTCTTTCGTTCTTCTTCCGTCAGTCGAGGGTGAATTTCTCAACGTATATTCGTGGAGGAACATTCGTTCGTCGGAGTTTCAGTCGCTCCGTGCCCCCATGAACGATACTTTCAGCCAATTTCGACAGTAAATGAGAAATATGACGATTGTTGCGATCATCAAGAGGCTCTCCTCTCGCAGAACAAAATGCCGACCGGAAGTTCTGTCGTCTGACTGACCAAAGATCTCAAGAGTGACTCCCTCCATCGGCGCCAAACAAAATGCCATGTAACTTTACATGCTATACCCGCTAGGTGACATTGTAAGACAAGTTTCGGTAATTCACATTAAATATTTTAAACCTTTTTTTGTCCTAACTACAAAATAACGTTAAAAGTAGAGTAGAATAGCAGTCTCAAAAAAGACGATATGGTGTAATATAAAATATCAATAAAAACAATTCAAATCAAATAATTAGGAAGTACAAACATGAAGTATATATATGTTATCTGTGTTTAACATTATTTTTTTCGTCCTAGAAATGTTTTTAGCATTGTAGAATATAAATGAATCTTAATACCCTTTTTTGTCTCTTCTTTCTTTTATGCCGTCTTTGATGCCATGCTCCTCCGACAAAGACAAGACACAATTGTTCATTTAGTTTGTATGGTTATTATTTAATCATCATTAACCTACATACAAAGTTGAAACCAGAAGCTTACATACACTGTATATTACTTATTGTTTAACATTAAATCAGACTAAACTTTTCCTGTATCAGGTTAGGATTACCAAAATAATTTCTATTTGATAAATGCACAAATAATGAGAGAGAGACTTTCTTTTCAAGAACTTTTTAATACATTCTTCAAAGTCAAACATTTACATACACTTATATTACTATGCCTGTCAGCAATTTGGAAAATGCCCAGTTTATGATGCCATGGATATGGAAGCTTCTGATAGCTTAATTGACAACATTTGAATTAATTAGAGGAACACATGTGGATGTATTTTAAGGCATCCCTCAGAAATGCTGTCTCCTTGTGTGACATCATAGGAAAATAAAAACAAATCAGCCAAGATATCAGGAAGATAATTTTAGACCTCCACAAGTCTGGTTCATTCTTGGGTACGATCACACACCTGAAGGAACCACGTTCATCTGTTCAAAAAATTAAAAAAATACCATGGGAATGTCCAGCTTCATGTCACTCAGAAAGGTGACTGTTCTGTGTACCAGAGATGAATGTATGTAGGTGTGAAATATACATATCAAGCCCAGAACAAAAGAAAAACCGATTGTAAAGATGCTGCTGAAGCTGGTAAGAGAGTGTCACACAGTGAAAAACGTCCTGTACCGCTGAAAGGCCAGTCAGCCAGGAAGACATCATTACTCAAGTAATATTAAACGGGAAGATTACAGTTTGCAAATGTACACAGGGACAAAGTCCTTCATTCTTAGAGACAGTCCTGAGACCAACTGTGAAGTACGGGGTGGTGGCAGTATCATGTTTTTGGGGTGGACTGGTGCACTACACAAATTAAATTACATCATGAGGAAAAATCATTTTGTTAACACTTGTGCACAAATGTGTCTTCTAAATGGACAATGACCCAAAACATACCACCAAATTACTTACAAAGTGGCTTATGGTGAAAAAAGTCAATGCTTTTGAGTGGGCATCTCAAAGTCCTGATCTCAAGAAAACGCTTTGGACAGAACTAAAAAAAAGTGTGTGTAAGCAAGGTAGCCAACAAACTTGATTCAGTTAGATTTGGTTCCAGCAAGCTCTTGTGAGAACCCTGTGGAAGGAAACACAAAATCTTTATCCAAGTTATACAGTTTCAAAGCAATGCTGCCAAATACCAAGTAAATGTATGTAAACCTCTGACTTTGAAGAAAATAATAAACCGTTTTCTAACAAAAAAATATATATCTTATTACTCTGGCATTTGGCAATCAGAAATAATATTGACCTAAAACAGGAAAAGTTTAATGTCAGTGAGGGGGGAAAAAGTTATGCTCCTTTTTATAGTGTATGTAAAAAAAAAAAGCATCTTGAATGTGTTACGGGAACATTTGGCAGAAGACCCACTTCAGGAAATCTTAAATTCCTGTCTCCAACAGAGCATCTCTGATATTCTAAGGAAGTTTGGGGGCGCTGAGTCCAAATGGGCAGTGTTCTGAGCCTCTGTTGCTAATGCATGGGTACAGAGCTGTGGGACAAACCATAGTAGCAGCACTGAACACACTGAGACGCAATGGACAATGGTCCCTTCATATAAGAGGACAGGAGATGTAAAGTTCAAAAATAAGTCCCCCAGAACAAGGTTAGTTTCTGAGGCAGCTGGAAGCAGCTACCAGGTACCAAATAGCTAAATGGAACATGGTACAGATAGCTGCAGAAACAAACACTGAGGTATCAGAGGAGTCTGGTGAGGCGATGGATCATCAGAGTGTGAGCAGTTTAGAGTCAGTTCATTGAACATGTTTTTAATAGATTCAGCTCAGAAGGAAGCATGATACCCTCGTTTGCTGCCCCCAACCATACAGATGGAACACCTCACCGGACCCACAGCTTCCTAATCACTTTTATTTTGTTTTTTAGATTTTGTGGCTCTAGTGGTTTTTATTGACAGTTTACGGACAGGAAAGTGGCGCAGAGAGAGAGAATGGAGAAGACATGCATCAAAGAGTAACAGGAACCAAGAGTAAGGAGTCGAAGCTGTCGCCACTGCAGAAAGTGGAAGCCTCATATGGGGGGCTTGCTCAATCCACTGAGCTATCCAGCAGCCCCCTGATCTCAGCTTCACAGTTCAATCTTTATGTGTTTATATATTCATATCTTTTATTGTATTTTATTTATTTATTTTACAGTGCTGTTTTACTCTTGTATTTTGGTTAATATTATATAATGGTTTATTTTTTAGCATTATTTGGGGATTTTATTTTGTCCTGTACTTTTGTTCCATTTGGTCAAATGAGGTTGTTCTTAAATGTGCTTTACAAATAAACATGATTGACATGATTGATTGATCTTATGTCTCATAGATCTTTGAAGATCTTTTGTTGAAAATTTATCACTCAGTCTGTGTTTTGATGCAAACTTATGGTTATAAATTGTGGGTAGTGACCAAAAGATGAGGTTTCAAATACAAGACACTGAAATTAGATCAATCATCTGGATGGGGCTCAGGAAAGTGATGTTCTCCTCTGTGTACAGAAGATCCATCTGAAGTAGTTAGGGCATCTGGGGCCTCATTTAGAAGCAAAAGAAAAGAAACTTGAAGGGAGAATATGCGCATCTCTACAGCAAGTTTGTACCTTGTGCGCACACATTTTGAAGACGGATAGAACAGCAATGCAGATGATGATTTGAAGCCACGTTCACCTTAAAAAATGTAACTTCAGTTCATATCAGACTGTTGATCTGCATAATGGTAAACAGCCAGTCCTGCAGTATCATAGATGTGTTCCTGCAGTGATCCATTAGTATTCCATAAACACTCAGTCTTGTATGTTCATATATCACGCTTCCATAATCAAATTATGTTCTATAGCGGCAGATAGAACTGATTGATGAATTAATTGTGAACATGTTTATCAATCAGTCTAATTTCTGAGTAAATTAACAGAGGCTCTCAGTCGGAGGCGTAATGGTGGATATATGAACTGGCACTCCTGGAGGATTAATGGATCAGGATGGAGACACTTTTAAGGGACCACCAAGCTTTCCTAGACCCTGATGATCACGGGCTAATAGATCAGTGCTCTTGGATTTATTTTCTGAACTGGGTCCGGTAAACAGCCCGACCCGCCGGAGCCGCTGCTGCGCTATCCCACTGCATGTAGATGTTGAACTCTCTTTGGTTTCTGGCAAAAACGGCTCTTCGCAGCGGAAATTAACTGGCAGATATTTACTTGATATGATTAACATTAAATAATGTTAAATTAGACGTGTTTTTAACATGACCAGCTTAACATCCGGTTTCTGGGATATGCAGCAAATTCACTTGCACAAACTTCCAGGAGGTCTGCGGTTAATAAAGTGAAACTGCTTGCAGGTGTACGTAGCACGGCTTTATAAATCAGGATATTTATTTATTTATTGCTATTTTTAGTCATAAGTGAACTTTTAGCAAGAATCCCATGCATAGTTTTATAAATGCAGCCCATGGTCAGGATGTTATAAGAGCACCTCACAAGAAGGTGTGTTAGACATGTCCAGTCAACAGGAGGCGGTGATGTACAGCATGGATCACAGCCTGTAAGGAGAACACTGGATGAATGAATGAATCAGCATCAGTATCACAGTAAGTGCTTTAAGGCAGCTGTAACTCAGGGGGTCAACTGGAGGTTAGGAGGTCAACTGGTCATGGTCAGAAGAACTGGTCAGAAGGTTGCTGACTATCCATCCATCCATCCATCTTCTTCCGCTTCATACTGGGTCGCGGGTGCAGCAACCTGAGCAGGGACATCCGGACTTCCGTCTCCCCAGACACCTCCTCTAGCTCTTCCGGGAGGATCCCAAGGCGTTCCCAGGTCAGCCGAGCGACATAGTTGCTGACTAAATTTCCTCATTTCTCGTGTTAAAGTGTTTTTGGATTAAAAAAAAAAAAAAAAATGAGCCCCTACCTTTGTTTCCTCAACATGTTTCTTACCTGTGGGCCATTTTGGAGAGAAGCATCAGCAAGTCAAAGTAATGTGCATAATTGAAATTATTCAAGATAATTCCACTGGCTACAATTCCAAAGCATTTCCAAAGGAGATATTCTTGATCTCTAACCTTAAACTAAAAAAAAAAAAGTCACAGATTATTTGGTTTTCATATGTTTACAGTAAAGTAATGAACACACAACTATTGATTTGATCTTTTTATTTAAAAAAAATTCATTCAAGTCAAATCTAGAAATGTGCATGTGAATTCATGAGAGAAGCAGTAATATCAAGTGAGGACCAATAACTGTAAACAAAGTAGTTATTAGGTATCCACTTGGATGTAAAGAAAACCGTTTGGCCTTTTAATTCAGACGACTTTTGAATTTGTTAGAAGGACTGTAGAAAATGATAGTTTGATCATTAGGTTTGGTAAAAATGTGGTAATATCATCTTCAGCTATACAATGTTCAGCTGTTTTCATTCTACAATTATTATACATATTTATCTATATTTCACTATACAAGTACATTATATTCTGATTAATCTTCTATACAAAACAATAGCTATGAAAATATAATATCTATACTTTGTCATGAATTAGTAATATATTGTCCAATACAAAAGATGAAACTGAAAAGAAATCTTTGCGTCAACATGGAAGAATATCAAATCAAGAAGAAACAAATACTGGTGATTTTTTTAAAAGAGTAAAATTAATTGAAATAATTCAGTATAAGAATGTACTTTAGAAAAATATGTCAATTTAACCAGCTATTTTACTAAATGTATCTATTCAGTCCAGATTTGAGTCTCACATTATCACTTTCAAGACAGACAATTATGTAGCATATGTAACTCTATATCAGAAAATATTGATATCAAATGTGTAATGAGTCACATTAAGAATTTATTAGACCATTATACTACTAGTGAAACTGCATTGTGCATGCAATCAACTTTTTGGGTATAAGCAAATCACATCTTGTAGAAATGTTTCATATTTTTGGTTGAAACTGAATGGCGTAAAATTAAATTGTTATGACAAATCAAGTTTCAAACTAATCAGATACATATACATATATATGTATACACACACACATTTTTTCAACAATTTGGCTAAATAATTTGGATGGAAATTTGAGTAGAAATAAATCACATCTCAAAAATTTTTGATTACTTTTTTTGGTTAAAATTCAATGGCTTAACATACTAATTTCATGAAATATCACATTTTCAACTAATGAAATCAACAAAGAACAACCTAGCTGACTTTGTTGCCATTCTCAATGATTGCTGTCATTGGTTTGAGGAGCATATGAAGCAAAAACATAAGGTTGGCTGTAAGCTGAGAAATTATCAGCTATAAGAGCACTTAATGCTTTGCACACTTAAGGGAAAAAGAAGATGTGCCTAAAGGCAGTAAAAATTAAACTGTAGTATGCACACCAAACTCTGTGGAATAAAGCCACAAATATCTGTACATATGCTTAAGAAGCCCTTTTCCCCAAAGAATTTAGTTGACCAGATATGACATGATATCCAACACATTTTATCGGTCTCAGATAGATTACACTCTAGCAACACTTCATCTTTTACACCACTGAAACAAAGCTTATGCATTAAAGATCTGTGCACCCGTGAGTTGTAGTCTGCTGTGCTTCTAAATTCACAGCAATACTGGCCTCTAGTGGGTGATATTTGCATTACAATTATGAGGCAGTTTGACTCTGAAATGTAGTCCAACGAAGCAACCACAAGACTCTGTAAGTCATTCTTAATGGTAAACAGCTATCACCCTATAACAGTTATGTATCTAAAAAAAAAAAAACATCACGTCACAAACCCCTAGAAAGACGATGCCACTGTGGGACATTTCCAGTCCAGTGTGTGAGGGAAGCCACATCAGTGGAACTCACTTGGCTGACATATGTTCTAGCTGTAGATTTCATTGCATTCAGATTCTCCCGTCTAATGAGACTGATATTTGAAAAAACCCTTTTGGATTTAAATAAGGAATGGGGTTCAGTACTGTTCAATGGTTTCTGCCATGAGCATAAGTCTTGCTCTTACATCTTGGTCTCGCTGTCAATGGGCCTCTCTTTTCCATATTCCTTCTCCTGGGAGATGAGCTGGTAGGACTTTTTGTCAGCCTCCTCCACCACCGAGTTGCCCACTTCAAGATCCTTCTTATGCAGTTCATGACGGGACAGGTGCTCAACTATACCTGCACCAATGGAGTCTCCAAGGACATTGGTGGTGGTACGCAGGCGGTCCCTGAGGACAGATAGAGAAGAGGTGAGGACTGAAGTCAGATAGCAAAAACAGAATAAAACAAGATGAGTTAACAGGACAAAACAGGAAAAGAACATGTCAACTTTTATCACAATAAATTGAGAATAATTATGGACTGGCTTTATTACAACCTAGGACAACAGAGCCAATAGAGGACAGAAAAAAGGTTTTGCTTAAGGGCTAATTGTTGACTGAAGGAAAAACAGATGGATTGAGAAGTATGGAATGTGAAGGGAGTTTCTCTGGGAAATCATTCTGAAATTCACCCATGATGTATGGCATAACAAAACATCCTGCTGGTCACTCTTTATATTAATCCTACCACTTTACATGTTGTTTCCTCATGATTAAACAATCTGTATTGCTTTTTAAAAATTGAACTAATTCCAGGCAGTGGAGAGTGCTTAAAGTCAAAAGAGAAGCGGTGCTATTTAAGGAAAGGGTTTGGTCAATATTTAAATTGATTTCTATCATATAAAAAGGAGATTTTCAACATGTCCATGTTACTGATACTTACAGAAACCAGTCAACAGCAATGATGAGTGAAATATCGTCCGTGGGCAGGCCTACGGATGTCAGCACTATCAGCATGGTGACCAGTCCTGCCTGAGGTATTCCAGCTGCTCCGATACTGGCTGCAGTTGCTGTAATACTGAGGAAGAAATATGCAATTATAGAGGTTTCAGTTTCTGTGCAACAGAATGAGTAGACTGTGCTGACCTGAACACCTAAAAATGTTAATGTTTTCATTTTTACAAACCACAGCCACACAGTTTTCTATGATACACACAGTCACACATCAGATTTCACGTTTGTGTCTTGATCAAGGACAAAGGCAAAAATAAAAATGCCCTGTGAAAGCTTGGGGTTGAATCACCAACCTTCCAACTGGAAATCAACCCCCCCTTTGTGAAATACATGTCCTATATTGATCTCTTGACCATACCTTAGTAGCAGCACCAAAATATGTTACTTTACTTTATACTTAATATTTTTCAGGCAGAATTTGTCAAACAGCAGAGTAGTTGAAAAAAATATATAAAATTGTAATCTTTGGTCATGAGGCTCTCAGATGCTTTAATGTGCATGAAGGCAATTGCAGTAGAAATATTTCTTTTGCGCATCCTAAACTTATTCAATTGTATGGATTCTCTTGTATCCCCAAGAGCCCATATCAGCTACACAAAAAAGATGCAGGACTGATAATACAGAGATGTTTTTAAAGCAAAAGATGAAATATGAAGGTAGTATATGTCCCATACCTGATAGTGAGAATCTGTCCAAAGTTAAGGCTGTAATCGTTGACCTGGGCAATAAAGATGGCTGCCAGGGCTTCGTAAAGAGCAGTGCCATCCATATTTATGGTTGCACCGACAGGGAGCACAAAACGGGTCACTCGTTTATCCACTTTGTTGTTTTCCTCCAGGCATTTGAAAGTGATAGGCAACGTTGCAGAACTGAGAGAGGACACAAAGAACAGGAGGGGAACAGTAAGAGAAAGATTGGAATAAAAACACTAAAAGAGAACACTCCTCCTCTGCTTACATTTATGAAGGATTCTTACACTTTTCGCCAAAGAAATGGCCTTGCTCTTATATTCATTCACATTTAATTTATGTAGTACTTTATCAAGACATTCAAGAGCGAGGACGCCAGGACCCATGCAAACATTGGGAGGACATGCAAACTCCACACAGAAAGGCCCCTGTGTGGTGTTGGAACCATCTTGCTGTGAGGCTACAGTGCTAATCACCATGCCACCATGCTGCCCATATATTACATAGCACCTATACATTTTGTAGTTTCTACAAGTGCTTTAGATTGTTTTTTTCATGTTTACCCATTCACACAAACACACAGCAGTGTCCCTATTACATAATCACTCTACATACAACAGCAATTTGATATCTACACTCAAACCCCAATAAGCACATCTGAGAGAAATATGGGGTTCAGTGTCCTGCCCAAGGACACCTCGACACCTTAGAGGGCAAACAACTTTACCCACTGATTCACAGTGGGTAAAGTTTACACATGCACACAACAAAAATATTTGAAACAAATCTATCTTTCAAACACAAAGATAATGCTAATTTCTTTGCCTGAATATTATATATTGAGGCTTTACTGGTCTGTCTGATATTTTCATTCTCAGTCCAATTACATACCTAGAAGAAGTTCCCAGGGCGGTGATGAGTGCCTGCAGCAGACCTGCAATGAACACAAAGGGGTTCTTCCTGGTAATGACGAAATAAAGTGTTGGCAGGACAAAGATAGCGTGGATAAGCAGGCCACTGATGACTGTCACTGTATACATTCCCAACTGGCCACCCATGGCTGTAATGTCCTCCATCTCCACGATCTTACCAGCAATCAGGAACAAGATACCAATAGGGGCGTACCTGAGGATTGATGTGTTTTTACCAATTTTGGATTAATATATTTCATTTGTTGTCTTTATCCATTCATCAACCCATGAAGTTAAGGATCCAGCCACTCACCACATTATTATGGCAACCAGCCTCATGATGGCTTCATTGAGGCAGTCGAAGAAGTCTTTTAGGGGCTGTCCCTGCTCCTTCATCTTCCCCATAATCAGACCAAAGAACATGGAGAACACAACCAGGCCGAGTGCATTAATCCCTTTCACAGTTCCTGGGACTGGGATCATCTCCTCTTGGGTTATCTGCTGGCTACCATTCAGTGTGAATATTGTGTCATTCACCATCACTGTCACATGGACTACTCTCTTGGCATACTGCGTCTTATACTGGATTAAAAAAAAAAAAAGTTCATTAATCACTAGTTGAATAACATTTCATAAATGTGTTTTTTTTAAGAATAACTTTTGACATTTAGCATCACTATTATGGTAAGCTATTTGTAAATATGGAGGAACAAAGGCTTAACATTTACAAGAAGTCCCACTTCTTTAGGATGGAAGGTTCTTCCTAGCACATTGTTTACCGCCATGGTATCTAACACTAATATGAGTTAGTTTCTTGTGGGATTTCAATATTTAATAAAGACAGAAAAATTCAATTTTTTAAAACTTATAATATATAGGAATCTCCAAAGAAGCAGCAACAGTAATTTGATCAAACAAAAGAAGAGGCATAAAACAGAACCCCCTTAATGGAGAGGTCTTTAACAACACTAACAAAACAGTGATACAGATTATGAAACACTGAGATAGTCCACTCTAGTAAGAAAACACTATGTTGAAAGAGGATGAGGTGGATGTGATGTATGTGTGTGAGCACGCAAAACCTGTGGAGTACACAGGTACACACTTACTGTCATCACAGGTATGCACAAATTGAAAAGGAGTTATTTGCAATTGTATATGGCTGTGAGAAATTCCATTAATATGTCTATGACAAGGAAATTGAAGTTTAAAGTGATCACAAGCCATTGGGGAGCATTTTTAAGAAACCTCTTCACCAAGCACCAAGGAGACTACAAAGACGTACTCCATAAGAAAAGAGAAATGTCTTCTTGTTTTTCAGAATAAGTAACCAAAATAAGGGCATTCTGTTCTTGCAGCCCTGGTTTGGGAATTCTTGCAGCTTGTTCTCAACACATCATCTGGGCAGAACCTTGTGGTGTCCGAGAAATGCTCTATATCCCCAGCAGCCTCCGCTGCTCTCACAGAGGAGACCCGCACCACTCCGCATCCCGACTAAAAATGAACCGCCCTGGCTTAAATGTAAATGTTTCTTCTCGTCTACCAAAAAAAAAAAAAAAAAAAAAAAAACTTTCAAAAGGGTTATACTAATGGCAAAAAAAAAAGAAATAAAAATCAAACTTAACTGTGACTTATTGTGGGCTTGATATTCTAACATTTAACAATACAGGAGAAAATTGATTTTTGGCAACAGTGGTGATGTGTGCTGAAGTGGGAGGTAAAGTATGTAATGTCCCAGTAAGAACAAACTTTGTTCTTGTTCTTGCCATCTCAAGAACAAGAACAAGTTTTTTTGTAGAGTACGTATCAACCTTTAGGCTACAAAAGTACAATCTCAGCGTTACATACAAGCCAAGCAAAGAATTTCACATTGCTGATTCTTTGAGTCGGGCCTACCTCAATGAAACAGATAAAGAACTGCTGGAGCTGGAAGAAGATCTCATTGTAAACTCTTACACACACACAAAAAAAAAACTTGTAGGCAACAGCACTCATAAAAGTATAATTTAATCAGGCAAGACACAGTCAGACACCTTATTCTGCATTATTCTACTTGCACCCATTGTTTCTAAAATATTGGACCTGTGTGTTCTAGTTTTTTCTACTAAACTCACCACCAATGACAAAAGAAATGCAAGGAGTGTTTAAAATAGTCACAGCAGAAGATATTGAAAGGCAGATACTCAAGAGCGCCATTACAAACGGATGGCTAAAGGACAAATGTGGAGGACAAAGGTGTAGTCCCGAGAATAATACAGCCATACTAGACCTTCAGAGAGGACCTAAGCTATGAAAATGGTCTGTTGTTTAAAACTGATAGTCCCAAAAGAACTCAGTCCAGAAATGCTTAGCAGAATATATGACTCACATCTGGGAATACTCAAATGCAAAACCACGACGAGGACCATTCTGTATCGGCCTGGTATGAACTCAGAAATTGAAAACATTGTATCCCAGTGTGCAGCGTGCAACCAACATCAAGGATTTTGGCAACTCAAACTTGATGAAAAAAGCTCTAAGTTATGCACAATGAACATGCCAATACGGGGCTATCGCTTTCTCCACATACAGTTGCACAAGAATGACATGTTTATTGTAGCTGAATTTAAAAAAATGATAAATACATTCAAGCAATCAATGAAGATGATGAAGAAATCTGGACAAAAAATAAACAGAAAAAATGTGACATTCAAGATTGGTGCTGAATGCAATGTAATGTCCCAGAAAACAGTTTAAAGGAAAGTTGACATCATCTAAATGCAAGTTAGTGGCATACACAGGCCACAAAATGGCAATGATAGGACAGATGTTGATCACAAGTGTGTACAAAGACTCACACAAAGGCATTTGCATTCATATAATGCCATAAGTGAGCATGCATGTGATGGGGGGCACTTTAAGTTTTGGTTTTGTTGGATGACACATGTACAGATCGCACAGTCAGTCCAGTGGTGCATGCACCCAGAAAAATTACAACTGCTATCACAGATAAAGTAATTGAAGAACTACACAGGGCAGAACCAATGGGAAGTACTTCTCAGGGTTGGATGCCAGTCAAGGATTTTGGCAAATCAAACTTGATGGAGAAAGCTCCAGGTTATGCACAATGAACACTCCAATAGGGCACTATCGCTTTTTGCGGTTGGACTTTGGGATATGCTCGGCCTCAGAGGTGTTTCAGAGGTCTGTAGCACAGTTGATAGAAGGCCTAGATGGAGTAGGCAGCATCATCAATGATCTGCTGGTATGGGAGACTCAAAAGAGCAACATGACAGCAAGTTTGTACAGACGCTTGAGGGTGCCAGAAGACACAATCTGAAATTGAGCACACACAAATGTCACATCAGAATGACAGAAATCAAACATATTGTCCACATTCTCAGTGCTAAAGGACTGAAATCGGATGATAATAAAGTCAGAGCCATTGCCACCTACTGACAAATAAGAAGTGCTGAGATTCGTGGGAATGATACAATATATTGCCATGTTTATTCCAAACTTGTCTGAGATCAGTGCACCACTGAGAAAATTACTAAAGAAAGACAGAGAATGGCATTGGGAGGAAACACAAGGGGAGAGTTTTGAAGCCCTCAAAAGACGAGTTACAAATGCTCCAACCTTTATAAATTTCGACGTCAGCAAGCCTATGATGTTGTCAGTGGATTCCAGTTCAGAAAGAATAGGTGCAGTCATACTGCAAGAAGGCAAACCTTTGTGTATGCCTCACACAAACTTACTGTTGGTGTAGGTATGCACAAATTGAAAAGGAGTTAATGGCAATTGTATATGACTTTGAGAAATTCCATCAATGCATCTATGGCAAAGACATTGAAGTTGAAAGTGATCACAAGCCATTAGAGAGCATTTTTAAGAAACCTCTCCACCAAGCACCAAGGAGACTACAAAGAAAGGACAAAAGGTGCAGTCCCGAGAATAATACAGCCATACTGGACCTTCAAAAGGACCTGAGCTAAGAGAATGGTCTGCTGTTTAAAACTGATAAACTGATAAATAGTCCCAAAAGAGCTCAGTCCAGAAATGCTTAGCAGAATATGTGACTCACATTTGGGAATAGTCAAATGCAAAGTCAAGACCAGGGACATTCTGTATTGGCCTGGTATGAACTCTGAAATTGAAAACCATGTGTGCAGTGTGCAACCAACACCAAAACAGTACCCGAGCAAACCACTGATGTCACATCCATTACCAGAACGATCATGGGAGAAGATTGGCACCGACCTCTTCCATCACAATGGATATCAATTTCTTCTATGTGTTGCCTACTTCTCAAAGTACCTGGAAATCCCCAAGCTGTCTGAGACAACCAGTCAAGGTCTATCTTGCTTTGTTAGAGCACAGAAACACACCACTAGAGGACATTGGGATGTCACCAGTACAGTTGTTAATGGGACGATGACTCAAGTCAAAGCATCCCACCTGCTCCTCACTGCTGACCATGGAGAACACTTCTCACATGCGTGACAAGCTGAAGTAGAGACAAAAGACACAAAAGCTCTACTATGCAAGCAAGACTCTTACCTGAACTGCAGTCTGGCGAGAGAGCCAGAATACAAAAAAAGGAGACACATGGCAGCCTTCTGTCTTTGAAAAAGAGCACGAGCAACCAAGATTCTACATAGTTCGCACACCAGAAGGAGGATTGTATTGACAAATCAGGAGCCATCTCAATAAAACTGTTCAATAAAACTTCTCTGAAGGAGAACAGTGCTGTGCCAGACATCGTCATAGAGGCATCCTCAGTTCCAGAAAGACATAACAATAAATCCACATGTGTCATGGAGAACACTGATATAGACAATGATCTACGGCAAACACACATTCAGACAACCAGATCTGGTAGACAAGTAAAGATCCATACGAGATTACTGGACTGAAAGACACTTGTTTCAATCCTCACATGGAAAGTTCTAAAGCAGTGGTGTTAAGCTGATCTGTGAAAAGGCTGGTGTGGCTGCAGGTTTTTGTTCCAACCAGCTGACTTATTTCAGTCAATCAACTGAATTGTCTTCTTCACCAGTTCGGTTGATTGAATGAAACAAGTCAGCTGCGCTGCTACATGGTTGGAACAAGAACCTGCAACTACACTGGCCCTTTCTCAGATCAGTTTGACACCCCTGCTCTAAGCTAAAGTGTTTAGAAAGTTAACAGAAATTAGCATGCATGTAGTTCCATAAGTGAGCATGCATGTGATGGGGGGCACTTTAAGTTTTGGTTTTGTTGGATGACGCACATGAGACATGTAGAAAGGTGATGCATCAGTAAAAGTTTCACATACAGTTAATCCAAGACGCCCTTATCATTAAAGCAAAACATAACATTGAGAAAAGTACCTGTTGGGTGCAAGCTTCCACCAGGTTGGGAGGAAACATGTTTCTGGAAAAGACAACAACAGAGATCACTTTTTTATCTGATGAAACACTTCTTATATTATTCTTATAATTAGTTAATTAATTTTATTTTGGGGGAATCCCTCAAGGAATCCTATTATTTGCTTTTGAGACTTTGATATGTTTTGGGGACTTCAAAACTCGCCACCACTTTAGGGGGAGTTGTGAAGTTGGTTTTGTAAAGTTGAACTTTTGTTGACAGACTCAGTGCACAGGAGTACATTTTAAAGATTTCAGTATGTATGCATTTATTTATTTATTTTACCATGTTCAAGAAGAACACATGTGTACAGGTACCTTATAAGGTCCAGAAAGGCATCAGCAGCGCTGACCTGCTCTATCTGCTGCTGCTTGGTGAACTCATCCTTTACTCCTTTTCCAGGGTGAATGACAAGCACCATGACAATCCCAATGAACACAGCGATAACGGTGGTGGTGGTGTAGTAGATCACTGCCCTCATACCCATTTTACCAGAGGCACGGCTGTCCAGAGCAGCCATACCTGAAAAGGGAAAATCATTCAGACATGTAATGTTATTTCAGTTATGGGTTTAACAAATATCTATTTATCCACTCGTACCCGCTCTCTTACTCATTATATCATCAAAACATCATGTAAATGTGTCACTGCTAACAGTCAGTCATCACTCTCTTTTTTTCACCAGTCAAGTTCATCTATAAATACATTTACCTCATACAGACACATGGTTAGCTTTTAATGATATACTAATGTTCCCTAACAAAAAAAGAAGGAAATTGCTGCCTATATGTAGTAAAATCAAAAGATGAAAGAAATATTTCAATTAACTAAAGTGTCAGAATAAACATCAGTGTATTTCTATTGATAAAGATTCTGCCTACATGAAAAATATCCCTATCTTTGATCGTGCTAGTCCATGACATTCGAGTTTGCATTGATGTGTCACTAATTTGAGTCCCATTGTGAATACAGTTACCCTGTGAAAAGGTGCTGTGATTATGGATGGAATACACCCATCTGGATTATCTGAATCCCTATCTCTTACAACAAAGAGTGACAAGAAACACAATCTGAGTGTGACCTTTCCTGCTGGAAAACAACACCTATTGTTCAAGAGTATAGTACATACGGCATTGTACATTTATAAGCAGCTGCAAAGGCAAACTGCAGAGAATAAGATTCTTAAATTGTAATTTGTGCTTTGACTTGTCTTAAATGTTGAGCTGCAGCTTTGTGCACATTCTGCCTTTCTGCATCTGGAAAGAACTTAAGTCCCTGAGCATGGCATTAGTTTGTTATGAATACAGTGTGTAAAGATAACGGTCATAGATTAACAAAGTTAATATTTGTTCAACAGATAAAATAATACCAAAAAAATGTGCATCAGTATGCATCAGCTATGTTCATGGACCTAAAAATCCTTCTACCTCCACTGATGTTTTACACAGAGGAAAAGAGACTCATGGATTATGTCTGGAAACCTAAGCTTTAATCACATTATATCAATCCACAGGTATATTATCAATTAATGCCTAAACAGCCTAAATAGCCAAGACTTAATGCCACAAAAAGTTTTTTTTGTTTGTTTGTTTTTTTTGTTTTTTCCTCACAAGCTGACACAGTTTCCTAAAGGACTCAATGAGATATTTGTAATATGTTTTGATCAAAATACAGCAGGCACATGCTGTATCAGTCTCTGCATTTCCTTTTCAACCATGAACTTAACGGTTTTATTTGCAACAAATTTAAGCTCATTCTATAGGGGCAGTGGTGGCAAAAAGAACTGGATTTACAGATAGAAACAAGCTACTTCAATAGTGCTGTATTATTTATATGTTAGCTCTGATTGTTGCTTTTATCTTTATTCAGAGCTGTGCAAGCTGGCTTTCCGTGGTGGTCACTGTGTATTGTGTGTGTACGTGTGTGTGTGTGAATGTGTTCGGAAGGAGTAGGGGTGCTCTGAATTGATCCTTGAGCTCAGGTTCAAATCAAGTTCACAGCAGGGTTTAAGAAGGGTTATAGATGGAGTTGAGCATTTAGTTTTGAAATTGGAGCGGGGCTATAGAACAGATTATGTCAATGAGCATGTGTATGGGATGGGTGTACCTCCCCCTCCCTCCCTTTGTCCAGGTCTTTTTGATATTCTCCTTTCTCTGCTCACCTCCCTCATATAACTCCCAGATTCTTTGCCTCCTCACAATTTCTGGTCTCCCTTGTACCCCTTGACTGAGTTTCCCCAACTAAACCTGGCCCCCTTTTATTTCCGTACATGCCAAACGTATTGTTGCAGTTCCCCTTTCCCTCCTGCGCACCCCCTCCTTCTCTTGCTTTCTTCCTCTCCCCTATGCTAAAGCCATGGGAAAACTTGTTGACTCAGCCAGCCCCAAGCCTGTATACAATGATCTCCAGCCTGTTGTTCGGGCAACAGCGGATGCAGCCTTACCAATTCAGTCTCTTCAAAAGAACGAAAGAAATAAGATTGAAGGAGAATGACTAAAATGACTTTCTTTGTTATTTGGAGTGAATGCTCGCTCATCTGACACAAAAGTAGTTTCACTTTGGGGAAGTGGGGGAGAATCACAGGCCACAGTTACAATGAGAGGTCTTTCCAGAAGACATTTAGCTTCAGCTGATGCTTGGTGAAGATTAAATGGGTCTGAAAAATCTCTGGAAGTCTAGCTCCAAAATCTAAATGTTTGGACCAATTACAAAATATTATTCTATTCTGTATAATTCATACAAGATAATTTTCCCTTCTGTTTTCCTATTTTTTTCATTTTTCATTGCCCTTCTCTTTTTTTTTCTGTCTACCTTCCAAGATCTATAAATACATCTTCATGGACGATCACAGTGAAATGCCTCTAGACAGTATGGATTTAGTTGCAAGCATGCATTAAGTTATTACTCTGAGGAACGTTTTAGTGAGTAAACTTGTGTAAAAGGGAGCTATAAAACAAAGAAAAACAGAAATGTACTTATATACAAGATCATCTTGATCTTTGGTTCTCCTGCTCACTAGCTTTAGTTTTCTTCACTTACTTCCTTCCGGGGCCTCTCAGTATTCTTCTTAAACTACCTCTAAGGGCCCCCCCGTACTTACTCAGTTTACCTCTCAGGGCTCCTCTGGAGATTGCTGAATCTTTCAAGTTCGTTTTTTAGACCAGATCAACTCAGAGCCAAGACCTTTTCACACAGGACAGGCTGTTTTACATACAAGTACTATTTTGTCTTGAGAGCGTGATAGTCATGTGTTTGCAGAAACTGTGGCACTTTTTGTTATTCTCAAACCATGCATGTAAAGGAACAGTTACAATAGCGTTACGGTGAACATGTAACTTACTGTTTGTTGCTTATGAGTTCAGTGTATAGTGTAGTGGAAAAACTACATAAAGGTTTGTCATAGTATCTTTTCAGATCAAGGGAATGTGGCTTGCATTATTTTTCAGTTATAAAGTCACTATACTGGGGAATTTAAAAAACAAAATTAAAATGAAAGGAAATACAGGAAAGTAAATAAAAATGTTTTTTATTTTCCCACAATATGCCTCAGGGAACCATCTTTCATCAACAGATAATATAGACACATGGGCAAGGGATTATGGATAGCCTTTGTCAAGCACTACAATCCTCAGTTACAGTCACAAATCAGTGGTGAACCTTTATTGAGCAAAAAAGAAGCTCGCTGGCAAAAATTCTGCGAGGAAACATTAACATCTCTGTTCTCTGTGGCATCTGGCATGGACCATGACACACTTTAAATGTGTATTGTGGTCAGTAGTTCAGATTTTTGTTGAAGAGATGCTCCCTATGAGCAGTGGACCAAATATGAACAGGACCAGGGTGAACACATCCATTATTTTTAACAACACATCCAAAAGCCAGACTCTGTAGCGGTAGCTGCGATTGTAGGACAGCATGCTGCTTTCAAAACCACATGTATTTATTCTCTCTATTTTTTTTATGGAAAACCATGGATCTTTCAATAAAACAATGCAAAATAACATTTTTTCATTGGCTTGGCTGAGAAAAAGGATTCTGGGTGCAGAAAGGTACAGATTCTGAACTGGCTTGGACTGAGTTTGGTGTTTGGTTTATTGTTTCGTTTGGATCTGGGCTTTTTCAATGTTCTGATTCGCTTGTCCTGACATCCTGTTTTATTTTGAAGGTCTGTCTTCATCATGTGGTATTCTGTTTGACATTCCTGATCATCCTCTCTCTGGTTGTTTGCTCCAGGGCTTAATTTGAGCCAGATCCTGCTGGAACAGGATCCGGGAACTCTCTTATTTTGACAGGGTTCGTTCCGGTAACCGTTTGCTTGGATCCTGTACCTCTCAAGTCTACTAATAATAAAGCCATGAACAAAATTGCCTTGAACAAAAAAAAAAATGTACAAGTTATGTAATCTCCAAATAATTACACAAAACATAAATTTTAAATGTAACAGCCACTTATGAGCTTCTTAAAATCACATAAGATAGGTCCCTTCAAGTTAGCACTTCCACTTTTGCCCTAAACCTCCGCCCTTAAAAGTTCATAGTCATGGGTATTTATTTATTTATATAAAACACAAAACTATAACAAAATAACACAACTAATTTGCAAACCATTTTTGAATGTATGTGGATAATTAATAAAATTGGAATTATTAATTTCTTATAAAATTACATTGAAAAGAGAAACGTTTGAATTACATTATGTAGTACGTCAAATATGAAACTAAAGGCGCCATTTGTAAAAATAACATGATCAAAATGTTGAAAAGACAGTCCAATTTATTTTCTTTTTTGTTTTGTTTTTTCTACAAAAAAATACTTCTACAGCTAAACAACAATAACTGTAGCAGGAGCGAGTGGCGCGGGTGAGAGCCAAGCTAACCAGCCTGTACCAGGGCAGGAGCTCACAGCCAGCCACAATGAACAGTCTGAGGAGGCGCCTGAGGATTTGGATGTGAAGGACAACAAGGAGGACGAGAGTGGACGAAAGTGGAGAAGAGTCCGGCTCAGAATCGTCAAGTGCAGGAGCTGATAGAACTGTTCACCGCTACGAATACCATCCCCACATCAAGTGCAGAATGTGAACAGATCTTTTCCCAGATGAATCTTATTTGCCCCCCAAACTGAGCTTCTCTTCACACTTCCACCTTTTCTGACCTGCTCTTTATTGATACTGCCAGCCCTCCTTCGACCAAGTTCAATCTGCTCCCTTATGTGAGGCAACTAAAGGACACAGGACTGCTGCTGAGACACGGAGCAAAGTGTGGAACGGGGAGGAAGATGAGACGCACCTGACCACAGTGGGATATAATGAACAGCTAGTAAGGAAAGACATGATCCTGCACTTAATACACTATAAATTACAAATGAAGCATTTAAAAAGTAAAAGATAGATATCAATTGGTTTGGTATTTTGACTGTATTGTGCGCCAAAGTGTTGTGCTGTGTGTGTGTTCCAGTATCAGTGCTGACCTCAGGTCTCAAACCGCAGTTTGCATTCCGACATTGTTTGATTTACAAATTAAGCTCTGGTTTGCACCTGTGTCTCGTCAGCTACTGCTGTACATTGTCCTGTCTTTCTCTCTCTACTTGCTAGTCTGTAACTGTTTGACCCCATGTTGCTACCATGTGTTTTGCTGTTTGTAAATTAAAGGAATTTTTTTTTGGAATATTCCTCCATCCTATCTGCTCTTCCTGCATTTGGGTCCTCTTACAACCTCCATTTCTTGACAGAGCAGACCAGGCAGCATGGACAGGCAGGAAGACCGAGGACTGTTTTCGGGTACTAAACACTTTGAGTCGCAAGACTGTGAGGATAATGAGATCTCTCCATTTGCTGGTATGTGGCTGGCATGTGCAGAGTTGTAGTTGGAACTCCCGCTCCTTTGCGTTCATGTTGCCCCCTGGTGCTTGGGTGGTCGAGGATTGGTTCCTGTTCCTGTTCTGGCTACATCGGCCCTCTTCTGGCTAAATTGGTTCCCGCTTCATTGGTTCCTGCTCCAGCTACATCGTTTCCTGTTAGTGTCTCATCGGTTCCCGTTCCCACTTCATCAGTTCCTGCTCCTGCTACATCACTTCATGTTCCTGCCCTGTTGATTCCTGCTAAATCTGTTCCAAGCTCATTGGTTTCCGTTCCTGCTTCATCAGTTCCCACTCTGGCTTCATTGGGACCTTCTCTGATTCACTTGTCTTTGGTTCCTGATCAAGGGCCCGGCTCTAAGAGCGACCCCCCCGAACTGTCTCTGTCCCTGTTTTTCAGTTGCACTTTCCTCCTCCAGACCAACTCCACCTGCCCTTTTCTAGTTTGGACTGTTTTTCTCTGGTTTTTGGGACTGTTTGTGAGCTGGTCCTTGGAATGGGGGCACTGTCATGGTTCGGATTGCGGTGACATTGGTTTATTGTTTTGTTAGGATCTGGGTTTTTCAGTGTTGGGGTTCTTGTTTCTTTCCTTTTTTACCTGTTCTGCTTCTCCTGTCCTGACTTCCTGTTTTATTTTGAAGGTCTGTCTTCATCATGTTGTAGAGTATTCTCTTGGATATTCCTGATCTTTGTCTCCCTAATTGTATTTTATTTCTTTTCTTCTGTGTCTTGTCACCTCCTGTACATTGTCCTGTCTTTCCCTCCCTCCTTGCTGGTCTGTAACTGTTGACCCCATGTTACCTTCCCTGTGTTTTGCCATCTGGAAATTAAAGGAACTTTTTTTTTTTTAATATTCCTGCATCCTGTCTGCTCTTCCTGCATTTGGGTCCTCTTACAACCTTCATTTCATGACATGTCTGCAGTCCTTCTGACCTGTCCACAGCAGACAACCTGTGGACTATGTTGAAACCAAATATGTGAAAGTTGCTTAAGCTGATGTGTTTACAGGAGACATGGAACAAACTAAAAAATGAAACACTTGATTGTTAGTTTGCATCCTCAGTTCCAGAACATCTGTTAAATGTTCAAGAATAAATGGCATCATTACAAAAATGTAAAAAATCTTTGCAGTCCCTACTCTTTTTGGAATGTGTTGCTGGCCTGAATGAATGTAGGTATATTAATATTTGGAAAATAGCATTTCTTGTGTTCATAGTTTCTGTAATGAAATGAAAATAAAAATAAAGTGAATTTTTAATCATTTGCATTTTCTTTACTCTCCCAACTTGTGGTTGTACACAGATGACATGACTACAGAGGAGCCCTCTTTTCTGACTTCCACAGGCTGTAGCTGTGGTCACATGGCAAGATGTCAAAGGATGCTGATGTTACGTCCTACTGGAAGACAAAGCGCACTATTATCCAACAACGTGTCCCCACTGTTCCCCTCAGGAGCCCGGCCTCTGTCTCTGTCAATCATTGTAGATGCTGGACATTTGTTTTTCCCATCCAACTTTTGTCAGTCAGAGCCAAACCAACCAGTATGCCACTGTTGGCAAATAGCTTTCTTAACAATTTCAAAACAAACACGTTAGCTATATTTCTATAAATACCTTAGTTACAAAACAGAGATTCTGAACCATGAGCTCATAGGCATGTCATGTGTTTTTGTATTTCATGAATATTGGCCCATATTCAGTGAAGATGATGACAGTAGAAAGTAGTAAAATAACCCAAAGCAGAGATTCTGTATTACTTTGAATGGTGCACAGTTAAAGCTGCACAGCTTTTCTTGGATTGTATCAGGATCTAAAGCATTACTACACTCGTCAAACACGTGATTCAGCGTAGAACTGCTCGTCAAAATGCCTCTCCCTTGCTCATGAGGTCATCCTAACCTCAGACACCACTGAGCCCGAAAGCAACAAGTAGCGTCACCAGGGTAAACAGACGGCTCACTCCACTGATCATGAGAGACACATTTGTCAGTGGAGCCACGGAACAACAAATAACAGTCGCTATCACCTCTTGAAAAGGAAACAGAGGCTTCTTAACAGATTTACATACAAAGTCCAAAACAGTTTAATGTAGTAGATGATGCACCGGTGAACCGCACATGCATTTATTTATTCATTTGTTTGTTTTCTTTTTGTCAGATAAGGTTTGATTTGTGAAGGTTTCCATAAATAGGAAGAAAGATGTGGAGCTCTGCAGAGCAGGAACACGGTGCAGTGTGCGGGTGAGAGAAAATTTTCAAGACCCAAGATACAATGATGTGTTGTGTATATGTGTTTTTAAAAACAAAGCAAAAAAAAACCCATAAATTTTGAGCAAATCATGTTGTGTTTAATTTAGACAAATGAAAAAGGATAGAGACAATGAAAATGTTTTATTTTTACGCAATGATGTTCCAACCACATGGGAGTGCATTATATCAGGCCTGGGCGTGTGCAGCATTGTTGTGTAAATTATGACTGTAAAAGTATGATGTAGCTATTGTCACAGTCTGTAAATCACTAGTTTTAGATTCATGGGTAATTATAAAGTCTGTTTGTCAAGGAGTGAAAACAGGAAATTAAACGGGGTAAAAAAGAGATACATTGTCTAATTGACGTATGTAAGTCAGCATAATTCTGTGACACACATTTGCACAAATATTCATACCTGTGATGAGACTGGAGACCAACAAGGGCATTACCAGCATTTGGAGCATTCTCATCAACAGCTCTCCAGGGAAAGAGAAGAACTTCACTTCACGGTAAGACATTTTGTATGGACGCAGGGCAAATCCCAAGATTATACCTGCAGTGAAGAACAAATGTGAAAGCAAAGTTAACCCTGGCCTGATCATAGCTTATAGAAAGAATTCTCCCTCTGTTGTCCTCGGGCCGACGTTGTAACATGCTTTGATTGAGATCACAGATCTCATCGCTGACGTCCTTCCATTGATTTATTCTTATCCTATTTATTTAACTGTCCCATAGCCAGTTCTTCCTATTATCTGTTCAGGATGTGTGTTGAGGCTGAACGCGTGGACTGGGAAACTACAAATGAACTGGCCACTGGGATTAATAAAGTTGTTTGAATCAGAATCTGCATAGTTTTGAAATAATACACAACGACAGGAAACTTAAAGCTGCGCTGCTGAGGGTGGACAGAGAGAAAATGTGACATCTGGGGTAAATATGACTAATTGCTGGCCGTTTGAAAGAGGTTTTCTTGGTCTGGTGTGTGTCAGTTATTTTCTTGGGAGTCCGTAAGGCCTGCTTTGTCTGACCTGTTTGTTCATTTTTATCTCTAAACTATTGACAAGCCCAGGTGGCTGACCCTGCTGCCTATACTAAGAAATATCCTGAATGTGACAGTCAGCTATGTTTGCCATGAAATGGTGTCATTCCAGACAGACCACAGATATGCAGGCAATGGGTGGGCCTGTTTTACTTCATCCTGTGTAGAATTCAGAGGCTAATGGTGACAGGTCAAAGGTCAGCTACAGGGTCACGTAAAACCCAGTCTGCTAAGTTCATCAGAGCTCCTTCTGTTTGCTCATCCGGTGAGTTTATTTCTAGTATTTTCCTTCTTCCGTCCTGCAATGAGGCAGTTGGTCACACTGAACTGATGGCTTATGATGCAACAAATTTGAAATGAAGATGAGCAATAATCTCTGCCTTGACATGAACTGAAGGAAAGAGAGAAACAGTCTCAAGTGAATGCAATCCCCACGTAAAATCTTACTTACCAATTATGACAGCGGCTATTGTGAGAATCACAAAACCATTTCTGATGAAAAATCCCTTCACATCATCCTTCGTGATGTTCTCTACTCTCTTTTTGGCGAGCATTGATCTGGACTGGATGCCAGAACGGATTTGATGGAGGCCACTCCGGGTTCTGTTTGAGTCCTCCCCGTTGCTTTGAGTCATAGTTGCAGCTGGAAACTTCAGAACTTCTGCAGATGTCCTGAAACCTGGCAGAGAACCGTAAAGGTGCTGATGACTTTTATTTTTTTGCTCCCTGTTGCTCTTCGCTTTCACACCTCCTTGGTTCAAGATTGCAAGTTGCCTCCTTGAAAGAAAGGACACAGTGTAAGAGGTCTGTATCTATGCAGGTAGACAACCACTCTGTCATGTAAGTTGACGGCTTAAGTGGTTTCTTTGAGATGAAAACCTTCTTCAAATACACAACAAATAAAATTTCAGTCAAATTATCAATATCTCATGTTAACCTGTTTGCAGGAATTGTCCTCACATACAATAATAAAATCATAATCATCGTACCAAACATCCCTTTAACATGTCTGTTGCATTCTGAAACAGTCATTCTGAGAGAAGAGTACACGTGTTTCCCTCACAGCTGTGAAGGATTGCAAACTTCCTCTTAGGTGCACTAATACACACGTGTACAGTCTGGTTCAAATTCAGGTACGCAGATAAAGCCTCGCACGTACACACTCAGCTACAGCTCAAATGATTAAGTGAATTTTCAAACACATTTGATAATAAAATATTAGGGAAGAAGCTGTTTCTGTACCTTTAGACTCGAGCAATAATTTCCTTTGGTGCAATATCTCTTTTTCTTCAAAGTAAAGCACAAGCTTAAAGCTCAATCAGTGTGAAAGAGGCAGAGGGGCTCTTTGGTTTTAAGCTGGTTGGTGTGGACAACCAGCAATGAAGACCAAAAGCAGCAAAAGAGGAGAGGGGAGGAGACTGAAAAGGAGGGAGCAGCTGCAGGGATGAGGCAGTGAAGGAGCCAGTGAGAGAATGGGGGCGGTGCTGTGGAGGAGAAACTACTGTTAGTCATTGCATCATCTAGAGTGGGCTTGTGGTGAAGTGAGGCGGGGACTAAAAAAGTGAAATAAGGTAGTGGAGGGGGTGACTTTACAGACAGAGGGGAACTTCAGGAATAATGAGATTTCCAAGCAGGAAAAGAAAAAAGACCTTCTTGTTTTCATCAATCCCTCGCAGCTATCTTTTGAAATGGTTTTTCACGCTTGATAAGTTCAGCCTGACTGAAGATTCCTGTGTAGAATGAACCAACAGACAAATACAAGTGCCCCATCCATCAAAAATACAGATAGAAGAAATCCACATTTTAGATATTGGCACATCTCATACAGACACATTCATGTCGGTCTTAGTTCGCATGCTTTTGATCAACTTTAGTACATGGCATGGTTGTGCCGTACAGAGTCCACTTGGCTCTGCTTCCTTCTCAAAGAAAAACAACAAAAAACTGCAGAATTTAGTTTGTTATTCTGTACCAACTGGGTAAATATTTGCTAAGTGCCAGTGGAGCAACTGGTGCTCAACTTTTGCCTATGAAAGCAAAATTTCCTTCACTTTGTGATGCTTTTTGTTCTTTGGGTTTTTCGAAATTGATCTGACTATCTTGGTACTGTCACAGTTAGCTATGCAGTGCAAAATAAATCATAATTAGGTTTATCATTAAGCTGCCTTGTCTTCACCACAGCACCCACAGCTGCTAGAAAGTGATGATCTGGAATTTGTTTTGGCAGCAAATGCATTTCTGAATTTGTCTGAACAAAAAGTAGATCTGATGGTACACTTTCTGACTCATAGAAGAGGAATGGTTGAGGTATGAATGTTTTCAGTTACAAGTCCATGCACACACACACACGCAGTGTGTACTGTTTTAATGAAATGGAGTGTTTCTGGGAATCGAGAATAAGACACAACAGTAGCTACACTTGAATGAATGTAGGGCAAAGTTCATTCAAATGTGAAAACATCTGTCATCTGGTGTATGCTTATCTGGATGATATGGAGATGGAAAAAACTGTAGCTTCTTTTCAGCATTTAGTTGGAGTATTTCGGTGCACCAAATTCAGCAGTGATGTACAGTATTTCAAAATTTATCATTCATTAATGGCACAGCTCAGGTCTGATGTCAGGATTAAACAGAAACAGACTCAGATGCATGAGCTAACTTCATAGATTTATTTAAGAATGAGTAAGAAAGGAATACAGGCACTAAATAAATCAAATCTTTTGGCTATTGCGCACTTAGCCAGAGTCCAGGTTGAGCTATTTGTAGTTGTTCATCAGGTTTTCTCAGTCCATTGGTTCAGAAGTGGGAAGTGGCCAGGGTCAGGTCCAGGGGGTTGGGTGAATACAGAGAGAAACTATTTGTAAGTAGGAAAATAGAAAAACGGAAACATATCAGAAGGCAGTGGACTCTATGATGCAGATCTTGAAGTCTGTCCCCAGTCTCTCCAAAAATCTGCAAGGTATATTTGTCTACATAAAATGTAGCACCGTCACAATCCATGGTAAGAAATTTTGAGACAGTGATGAAAGCCTGTTTTGTGTAGTACATGACTGGAATGGCATCCCATGAAAAAAGAAATGTGTGAGCCTTGGCCATGTGTATTTTTCTGATCCTTACCATGGATTTCCATCTCTTAACCCGATCTATTTGGAGGGGAGAATGAAAGTGAGAATGAGAATGAAAGTATAAAAGTGAAAGGTCAATGGAAAACATTGCATGGGATGGGTGTCAGCGAACCAGTAACTCTTACCACCCTCCTTCCACTTTACAGGCATTTTGTGGCCAGATGAACAGTATTTCACATGTAAATCACTGGTAGCAGAATGTCAAATATGAACATAATGATGGACATAGCAAGCTGTAGTCTTTTAATGTCACCATATAATCAAACATACACTGCTTTCTCTTTAAGACATGGTGAAGGGAAACATAGTAACAGCATAGTTCAGCTTTGCGGCTGTATTGTGAAACTGCAACATTTTGTACCATGGATTAAAGTAGCTATTACATGCTCTATTGTTAGCAGACAAGCAGATGGGACTGGACTGCAGCAAACCTGGAGCCTCTTCTGTAACTGAGCAGAGGGAGGGAAACAGCAAAGAGAGAAAGAGAAAAAGAAAGAGCAATACAAGCTAGGAAAGTACAAAGCCATGGACCATGGCCAAGACTTTGTTGTGGACCTTTTCTTTTCTTGTGCTCAGATAAAAATAAAAAAATAAAAACTCAAAAGGTCTGTGAAATAGTACTATTATTGAACAGGTTAGTTTCCAAAGAGAATTTGCGACTGGATCAACTGGTGACAAAAAAATGAGAGAAAAAAAGTGTTGCTTATCATGACACCAGAAGCCTGAGGCCGCAGAAGACTATGAGCCAGATTCTGTCCGTTTATAGGAAGTGTAGGATAATAATGCAGACCGCAATTTTGTTTCCTTACTTGTCTTGATTTTTTCTAAAATTGCCTGGCTCACACATCCTTGTGTAAAGACCAAGAATATGAGCAAACTTTTGGACAGGAAACAGGAACTTTATATA
>JBAMYA010000024.1:6240876-6257954 GCA_037176975.1 Arrhamphus sclerolepis | reverse complement strand
GTTCAACAACAGCATCGTCCCTAAATTCCCTCTAATTGTCCTCGTCGTGATTTTCGCTGGAGCTTTTTTGTCCGTCCGTCTGCATTTCATTTGTGGCATTAATTACGTCATTGTCTGCATCTGTGCGGCTGAGGGTAAAGCCTGCCCATGAGAGGTTTACCGTTCTAGCTGCTGTTTGGTTGTTGGTGCTGTTTGATACTGGATTTTAAAAAGAAACCTTTTACTTTATAACCTGTTCAGTCTACATTTTATGTTGCGGCCCTTGATCCGGGTTATAACAAATACATAAGCAGATAAGAAGAAACTAGTACTTAAATTTGAGAATATTATTCTTGTAGGCATGCATAATGCCCACACACAGTGTTAAGAAAAGAAGCCAGACATTAATATGTATGTATAATTCTGGTGCTGCTGATTTGACTGTGGTGCAGCAGTGTCCTTTTGGGGAAATCTGCACCCAAATGATTCACGACTATAATTTCAACTATCATTTCACTTGCTAATTTGCTGTGCACCAACAACAGCCTCACATAGCACCAGGAGGTGGCTTACCCACCCCAGTCCAAGACCAGTCCCAACTATTTATGTATGTGTTTGTAAAGATATACTGTTTGTACTATATTTTGCATATAGCATATTTGCATGTAGTGTCTATATTCAAGCCAGGTCAGAGAGAGGGGAAGATAATGGGTTGCAGACCAGGAATTGAACCTGTGACTACTGAAAGAGGACAGCAGCCTTTGTGTAACCACTGAGATATCCAGCGGCCCAGCCTTTTAAATATTTGTGCATATGCAATGAGTGCACATACAACTGTTTGCTTGCTAAATTTTGTCTTAATATACCTGCATACTTTATATCTATATCTATATCTATATATATTTAAAACAATAAAATTCCAAAACTTTAATGTGCTCTCTATGTAGCAATACCACTTCTTTGGTGTTGACAAAGGAGCCACTCACATTACTGTTCTGACTGGTAAACCTGGCAAGTCTTGTAAATGCCATTTTGTGTCACTGCACTTCGTTTTCTCTTGTGACAGTAGCACATGTGAATTTTGTTGTGAGTTTCTACTCCAAGCATTCTTAACTAAACTATAAAGATATTCTGATCTGGCTCTTGGGGTGTAAACTCCATCACCACAGGATGAGATACACTCTTCCTGCCAGGGTTCATGGCCATAAAAAGGACAAAAGAGCATAATGAAGTGATGGAAACACTTCCCCCAAGGCCAACCAATAAGAAAAGCTTCTGATATCAATTAATCTATAAAAGATGAAGCAACAGCCAGTTCAGTTATGCGAAGACATTGGCGTCTAGCAGAACCATGATGAAGTTTTGCTTTGTGCTCCTCTTTCTCCTTGCTGGTGAGATGCTTATTGTTTTTTCTTTATTTCTTCAAACTGCATTATTAATTCTCTATTTTATGTAGTTTTTTTGTTTATTGGTCGATTGAGGCAAAATAGGACAAAGTAAAAGTAGGTCATAAGCAACAGAATAAATGGATAAAAAAGTAATCAGAAGGAACAGTACAGGCAGGTGTATTGAAGTACAGTAAAAGGTGCAGTAGTACATAGAGTTAAAAAAAAAAAAAGGTTAGAAAGGAGTTTGGGGTGTGGGCATAAATGCTAGGAACATCACTGAACTTAAGTCACTTGTAAGTCTGAAATCTCATGCAGTCTCTTCCGTTCATAAGGTGATGCATTAGGGTCACTTGACAAGAGGATTCTTGGGAGTAAGCCTTGTGGCAATGAGAGGCAGTACCATGTGGAGATAAAGTCTGTCCAGAAGGGACAGTTCTGTGGCGGTGCTCTGCTGAACCCACGCTGGCTCATCACTGCTTCTCACTGTGCAGAACAGTAAGTAACCTGCTGCTTTCCACATGATGTATCAGTATCATGACCTGACTAAATGACAAAACATCAGTTAACTTTGGCATGGATATTAGAAAATAATGCATTATATTAGAATTACAGAATAAGTTAAGTGAAACCAAAGCTGCATTGTTTTTACTATTAAAATATCTTTGTTTTTATCTCCTTTTTGCAGGAAGGTGAAAGTGAAGCTTGGGGTAAACAGTGTGTCTATGGTTAAAAAAGCCTGGTCAAAAGTGAAGTCTTTATTCAAAGGCTCTGGAAATAAACTAGAGCAAGAAATTTCTCCTGAAGGACAACAGTTCACCTACAAAGATGATGAGGGGCATCAGCATGACATTATGCTTATAAAGCTGAAAGTGGACGCGTCTGCTAGTTTACCTGTCATCAAGCTTCCTTCAGCTGATTGTGCAAAGCCACCAGCTGATGCAACAGTCCATATTGGAGCCATGGGAGCACATAAAGCAGGTGTGAATGCAAAGAACTTTCTGTTCAGGTTTGGAAAATAAAAGTTACATTTCCGAACACTTTCAATTCTCAGGAGGGAAACCTGGAAACGCTGTGAGGTGTGCGACAACAAAAATAACAGATTGTGGTGAGAATGACAAACCTGATAGTAAGTACCACAGCGACGAGTCTACCACCATGTGTGCCTTTTCACCTGGCGTGGAAGCCTGCTATGTAAGTAAAGGTTTTAGATCATATTCATTTGTTAGATGTCTTATTCTCTTCACTTTTTGTTTCATCAGATATGTAAAACAATCACACCTTCGCTGTCTGTCTTCCAGGGTGATGCAGGCTCTGCTGTAGAGTACGACTCCTTATTACATGGAATTATTGTAAACAACCCAGTGGAAAAGTGTGAAAAAACTATAGTGATGCTGGATATCTGTCACTACAGGGAATGGATACAAAAAACCATGAAGGATAATTAAAGTGTAAACCAGTGAGGTCATAATACCTTTTTATTCAAATGTATTTATGACCGCTATACTGTTGAAACATTTAAAAATGTATAGACTGAAGGCAATATTTAAATAGCATTCTTTGTCCAGTCTCCCATTTTACAAAATTGGCCCACAAATAAAAAAAAGATATGGTTGCTGACGGTTCATACGTTGTCTGTTATCTTGTCTCCATAACTGTGAAACCACTTTCAAATTAAGGTGGTTGTTTCACTTTTGAAAGGCAAATATATTGCCAAACTGGCCAATGTAGCAGCACCAACACCATTAAATATAAGAGTCAGCGGCACAGAAGTAAAATCACCACTCATACAAAATACATGAAATAATGTGAAAAGTACTATATCTTATTTTGTCCCGACAGACTCAAGTGTAGTCAGTATATGAAGGAACACCAAAAACAATTTGTAGGAAACATCAGTGGACACAGGTAGATTCAGAGCCTGAAAAGTATTTGAACAACTACTGATACTCACTCTCTATATTAGTCAGTTTCAGAAAATTAATTTAAATTACTGTAATGTTTTTTTGCATGAACGTTACTGTGCACTTGATAGGTCAAAGGCTATAACAACAACAACAACAACAGTCTGTCTCTGAGACAACACTGCCACCAATATAAAAACTGACATATAAAAAGGTTTCATATGATTTAATGTTCTGCAACCATTGTTATTACAACATTCTTTTCAAGCCTTCATAAGACTGTTCAGGGGGGCGGCTTCCATACGTCATGTTTTAGAACAGCTGTACCTTAATCTAGCCACACACTCTCTCTCACACTCACACACATACAACACAGATACATATGCAAATATTGTCACTCATTTAGGTCCAGTTGTGAGCTCTGTTGTGGTTTCTTAAGTTACATCTCTTTCAAATGGAAAACCATATAGGTTCAGGTGTATCAGATACTCCTTTTACATGAAGTTAGATTTGAGTGTATCTCATTGCTGTTCAGACTTGGACAGGGTCAGGGCCACTACACACATATTCAGGTGAGGGAGTACGTTATCCTGTAGAGCACAGAGGAATCAAATGATCTTGACGACAGGGAAGTACTTGTGAGCTGAGAAGTCAAACTCTGGAAGCACCTGATGATGGAGAAAAAGAAAAGGTGTCTGACTCCAACAAGAAAAAAAAAAAATCTAAATACTGAACAAAACACCACCTTTACTTACCTTTTAAAATATGAACCACTCACCTTAGAATGACATTTTTCTCAAAATTGGTGTCTAAACCCACTAAAGGTGTCACCTCTGAAGTAATATAATATTAATAAAAAGTTGTAATGTGTGTATTATGTTACCTTGGTTTCCTTCTTGTGTCCTCCAGCTAGGAGCTTCATGACTACAATGTTGGGTTTGGCCACCTTGAGTATGCGATTCACCTGTTACCAATAATCAAAAACCTGGTTATTGCCAGAAAATTGGAAAAGGAGTAGCTGAAAAATATTTGGCGCTACAACTGCATCAAACATCTGATGTAAGTCACTCATTCTGCCAACATTACAGCTGCATGTGAAAAGTCAAAAGGGACTTTTAAAGTTAGGGCTCATTTCTGGAACTGAGCAGCAGAAAAAGGAAATATGAGCACTTAAAGCATTCTTCAGATCTAGTGTGCAGGTTTACAGAGCAGTTTGAGCCTACCATGCTGAAATGAAAATTGTAATTAAAGAACAAACAACAACAATAAGTTGAACATGAAACAATGTTGACAATTTAACTACAATAGCATCATTCATTTTAAACATATTGGTATTTAAATGAGTGTCATAAACAGCAGCATCTTTACATAACTGCCGCGTGTCAGGACGACTGATCTGGCGGTGTTAAAAAGATCTGTTGGGAGTAATTTATTAAAAGAATAACACGATGACCAAAAGATGTATGTTACTGTGAGGCAGTAACATATTACCATGAAAATGTTGGTAATAATATACTCGCTACAATCTCAGTAATATATGTCACGTGTATTTTCACATCTCTTCAAACCCTGAGATAAAACGATTTCACAGGTTTAACATCCAGCCTGACTCTGCCTTTAGGCACTGCTATGCACAAAAAAGCTGGGGACATCCATAGAAAAAGGTCCAACATGCACCTGAAGCAAAGCTGCTTCCCACCACACCCATTCCCCCCTACCAGTCCACTTTTCATGACATTGCCCCCCCATGATAATCCTTCACTGGATGGCTACAGAGTAATATTGTACCACAGTGCCCTCTGCTGGATGTATAATGACCTGCAGTAATATATTTAACAAAAAAGCTACATTTGAGCATTTAAAAAAAAAATGCAAAATTAGTGTAACTTAATTTTACATCATTTTAGCGTATGTATGTAAGAGTGGCTTTAGACACACAACATTTATCATTGATAGCTTTATATAAAGTTCAAAGCATCTAACTCCTATTGCAAGACATTTGTCTTGATATCTTGTAATGAGTCTCACTTATCTAGCTGTTCTATCGAGTTCTCTGGATTTTTCCATTATTATTTTTTTGTATGTTTGTCTTTTAACTTCATGTTGTCTTTCACTTTCTGAACATAAAATGCAATGTCCCGCCTCCTCTGCTGCTGATCGATGTGGCACTGATTTGATACTCATTTTAGAACTGCAACCGTACAAAGAAAAAGTGCAACTGAGAAAGGCAGATTATGGGTTTTGATTTGAAATACATTAGGCTCCGAACTGATGTCATTCAGGTGAGGCAACCATTTCAAGAGCTAAAATTTGCACTTCGGAATCTTAACATCACAACATCAATTGGTGTGCTGTAATATTGCATTTTTACAGTTGTTTCATTTGCTGACCTCTGGGTCTGGGCTGGGCACATTTTCTAGAATGAGCTTGGCCTGTTGAAAGTGTTTGCTAGCTGCCAGGTACAGGTCCGCAGAGCCTGGTGGAGGATTGTACTTCTTTAGATCAGACATCTCCTGTAACAGGGAAAAATACAAGCAAAATCTAAGGCGACAACAGAGGTAGTGTTTGGAGGTTAGTACACTGAAGATATGGAAGGCTATATGCTATATGCAAGAAACAAATCCCTGCGTTTGCACAGTACCTTGAACTGGATGTAGTGCACAGGTGGGGGGGTGACCACACTGTTGAAAGGGGCGAAGCGATGCTCATAGCGAACTTGTTCACTGTCTAGTTCAAACTGAGGCTTCCGTACCTTACCATCCATATCCAAGGCAACCATGGTCTGAGGGGGGGAAACAGTGTCAAGAGAAGGGCAAATTCTGCATGTCAAAGTGGGGTAATGAGGAACCATTCACTTTTACCTACCTTGTACATGCCAGCACACATGTTTTGGTATGCTTGACTCATGGTAATCTCCTTGCTTAGAGGGCGAACTGTAAAAATAACCCCAAACAGTATCAGCGTCTGCTTTTAGGCAGTTATTATTTTTACACCACTTTCTTGTCTTCTTAGATACAGGAGCATATCTAGACTTTGGTTTGCATATTTTGGTCATTGATAGTAAATATATAATATATGAAAATGCACCTTTCTTCTTTTTCTTTGTCTTTTTGCTACTGCGTCCTTTCAGCTGCTCCTCCAGAATCCGCTCCTCCGCCATTTGAGAGGAGTCAGCTCTGCTTAGAGTGGACATCAGCCATGCGTAAAGGAACTCTGACAGGTACCTACAACAACATAAAAGAGACAGACAACGTTGTATTAACTGTGAACTTGTGCCCTTCAGTCAGTTACCATGACCAAACATGAGCTCTTACCAGTAGATGTAATAGTATTCATGCATGCTATAAAGTTCCAGTTCAAAGCCACTCAACAGATACTGGATCATAATCCTCAGGTTATGGTAGAGGATCCACGTGCCGAGACAAGCCAGATGCTGTCGTTGAGGCTCAAGTTTCATAAGTAGGCTGTGCAGCGCTGCATCCACCTTCTCAGCCTGCAGAGTGCACAAAAAAAAAAAGAAACAAATTCAACAATGCATACAAAGTTTAAAAAAATAATTGTGTTGTGTTTAACTACTGGTAAACAAAAGAAGGAAAAAAAGAAAAAGGGTTGGTAACATAGGAAAGATCTGAAGCCCACCTCATCCTGCAGTGTGGCAAACTCCTCAAGAATATGTCCCAGCTTGTCTCTCTGTCGAGCCCGGTTGTGTCCGTGGATCTGGATGAGGCTGCAAAAAGGCTGCGTGCACATAAATAAACACACATCATTTATGTCCTCAAAATTCAGAATGCAATTTTTACATTGCAACACATCAAGATCCAATAGACTGTGAACAGACAACTGCACATTTCTACTTCTAAGCAATTCATTTCAAATTTAAGAAATAAGAGACATCCCATGATGTCGAAGCAGAACTGAATGAAACAGGAAATAGCAACGTACCCTAGAACAGTGTGTAACAAAGGAGTCAATGTAGTCCTTAGCTTGGTGGTTGTTGAACAAACAACACCTGGAGAGAAAAACACACAAGATGTTCCATCAGAGCTATTGCTATTAATTAAAAACTAAATAAATGATTAGCGGTTTTAAATGGATCCACCATCAGTCAGGCTGTGACTCACAGTAGAGAGGTTAAATTGATCATGTGACCTTTGCCCACAGAATACATTTCTAAGCCATTCTAAATCTAAAAGTAGAAATATTACATCCTATTTCAGAAGTTGACACAATTTCTCTGGAGGTATTAATGCAATATACTTTGGTCAAAACACCACAGGGAGGCAGTACAACACCTTCATTTTCAACCCTTTGTTTCTATCTCTGTTCATTGCAGTTGGTTTCAAAGGCTGGGGAAATGTGGCTGGACATGGAGATGGAGCGGAATGATAACTCTACTCTCATCGGGTTCACTGATGTAGCAGTGCCATGCAAATCTGAACAGGTCGCTGAAAGGAACTTGCTCACAGCTACGTAGCACTGAACAAAGTGACTGGGTTGTGTGATTAAATTAGTGGTCAACTTACTTGTAGGAGAGGACAGGTGGACTGACAAAGTATCTGAGAGCATCTTTAATCATGTCCTGCATAAGGTGGGTTCCAAACACTTTCTTATTGTCAATCAGGAACGTTGTCTGTATTTTGAAAATAAATAAATCAGTTTTCATTGCTGCATTTTTAAAGTTCCAAAGTACAAAGCACATCAATGAAATAAAGTGTTGTAAATGTGAAAAGTAGACAGAACTGATTCCAAAGACTATATCTCAGAAGACACTTTGATATATTTGTAACATGTGAACTTAATTTACCTGGAGAAGAGATCTTGAGAGCACACATGGTGACTGCTCGCTAAATTCGCAGAAGAAGTCCTGGTGACACCACAATATATTTAAGTCAGTGTCAAATACTGGAAAACAATATCTACATAGCATATTATGGAGACTTTAAGGTCACTGAGTAAGATATGGAAATGTGTTTACCAGTATGCCATGCAGATTTGTGGTGTTGATGACATCACACACAGTCTTAATGCGTTCAATAAGCTTGCTGAAGTAGGCCACCATGTCCTCCCTCTTAATGATCTTAGCGTATCGAGGAAAGGTAGGCGGCAACAGTCTCTGGTTGACTAGGGGCTCAAAACCCATCATGATGGGGTGATCTGCAGTGTTCACAGGAAAAAAGTTACATTTTAAAATAAATACTTCTCCAAAGCTAAGTGAAGGTTTACTTTCTTCCCTTCTTTTTGTTGCCATAGCAATACCCAAACAAGATGATTGGTGCACTCAAATGCAAATGCCTTGATGCCGTGTTGGGTTTGTAAATTGATCCCAAACCACTTCATGTTCCTGAGTTGATGGTTTAATAATGTGTGTGTGTGTGTGTGTGTATGTATCACCTCCTTTGGTGGTGTCATTTTGTGACTGGATGCCATGCTGAATACTGGAATGAATGGGTGATAACAGGTCAGCTGCCTGAGCCACAAGCTTCTGAGCCTCGCTTACTGAGCTGGTCTGATGGGGAGACAAAAATATTAAAAAGAAGAAAGAAATCTATTTTAAGTATCTGCATTTAACATAAATAAGCAGTATCCATATGAATGTTGGAAATGGTAAACATCTTAAAGGTACCTACATGACTTTTAGATAAATGTCACTATGTCCACTAAATGCCACACAAATAACTAACACTAACTTTTGTAACTAACAACTAATAAATCTCTTAACCTTGCAATGTAGATCTGTTTTTGTGTTTGCACCTTACCTCTTTTTTGGTAAAGGCAATCAGAGCAGTCAGTAGAAGGCGTGTAAACTTGATTCTGTTGAAAAGTGCCAGACATTGCTGGTGCTGGACAAATAAAACATGGAACAACATTGCAGAGCTATTAATACACATATTTCAAAACTCATCTTTAAAGCTTCAACATGGGCAAGAAGTTAAAAAAAGATTTTCTTTATTTTTGGTGTGACCACCCAGAAAAGTCCCTTTTGGGGTCAGACATTTCCCCCTCCCTTTATTATCATTGCTATCATGAAACAACTGAAAATCCCAGAGTCTCCAAAGGTCATTTGAATCCCACACTCCAACAGAAGATGGTAAACAGACAGAAACTGAAGGGAGGGAGGGCCTTTAAGGGAATCAAATGTGGGAATTTCTTTGTAAAGAACAAAAGGAGAATCTGAATCCTCATATGTTATTCTAAACTTTCATTACATGTTATAACAACATCCCTTTTCAAGGAAAATCTACACTAAAAATGCAATACGTGACTTACTTCAAGCTCAACTTCTGGGTTTCGCTGCTCCCCTTGTCGACTTCGCGTGCTCTGAGGGAGCAAAAGACAAGAAAGAAACAATGTCTCTCAGAACAACATTTATATCTTGAACATTTCTCATAAAATACAATGTTGTTAGTCAGTACCTTAACTTTCCTCTGTAACTCATCCTCCACATCTTTCAGCATACCTGATAAGAAGAATACAAACATAAATGGATGATTGAAACTCTTTCAGTCAGCAGATGTTTGCAGGCAGGTGACATTTAAACCTTCATAATCATAGAACTCATACCTGTCACCCGCAGGTCTGTGACATTATTGGCCATCTTGAAACCATAAGTCATGGCCTGGAAATCCTCCTGCAGGAAACTACAAGTTAAATCAGGACTCAATCATGTGAATTATACACTAAATACTGAGGCATCTGTATACAAAATAAAATACTTGCAATGCATCTTGCAATGATCACGTTTTAATCTGGATTTACTGTGGGGTACTTTTCTTGATGTCAGGCCTCACACTGAGATCTGCCTTTCTCTGTTAAAGCTCTGATTTGAGAATTTTTCTACGCTGTTCTGTTTAAAGAATTTATGCTGGTAATTTTGACACCTTTTAACATCTCTTATCACGGGTAACCATGAAAATGTAAAGCTTTTTACACTTGGGATCAGGTGACTGACCTCTCCAAAGACCAACTAATGATCAGAATTAGACCCTAAATACAGACATGTTAAAGAGGAGAGGCCAAGGATGTAGAGCACGAGAAAAATAAGCAGTTTTTCATGGGGTGTGTGACATCTTAAATGTGTGAAGTCAATGAGCTTGACATGGTTTCAGAAGCATGTTTCAGACTCTGCCACCTCTCTGCATGGATTTCAGATGATATGACCCGACAAAAGACTTCAGAAAGACTGACAAAAGTTTAAGGGTGTAAGCAGAGAATGTAATCCTGGACATGTTACTGTGAAGAAGCACCTCTGCATCTTAGATACTGAGCTATTGGCTTCTTCTACTCTACCGATAGCTATAACCTGTGTTACCAGCAGATGCTGCATGTGACATAATCATCACAGTTGTTGCAACAAACAACACCACAAAGCATTAATGAAGACCTCTGGGAATCTTACATCCCCTCTGCTCCCGGTGACACTTCCTATTATCAGTTGATGTTCATATTAACTTTCTACAGCCTGTAGAAAATGATTTACCTCTTCAAAAACAGCTGCTTTGTTGATCTTCTCCCGTGCGATGTCGCACACCTTCAGCATGCCCAGAGCGAATGCTTTAAGAGCTGGCTCCTCGATTAGATCAGGATTATGGATGTACAGACAGGTGAACACAGTCTGGGCCAAGGAGTGACCCTCCAGCCATGTTATCTGGACATTGACCATGAAAACATATGCACACATGAATACTAATACTAACTTCTTGAAGTGTTAATACAATGCATAAACTAAATAGTACAGTGTGATGGGTATTTCATCTAGTACTGTCTACAATACATCTTTCTGAATTCAGTGGTCCATTTGACCAGCTGCAATTATGTGGCAGTATGAAGAGTAACTCAGTTATTCTGTGCACATCTACTCATACTCAACAGATAATTTGTCTGAATTTAGCTAAAACCAAACTCACCAAGCAGCAGAAACATGTGTCAATGATCCCAATGAGTTCAGGGAGACTAAGGTCTTTCACCTTTATGGCACCTTCCTGGAATGAACATAATGAAAGAACAGATTTCTTAGGTAGCTGGTTACTGTGCTGATTTAGGTTAAAAAACAAACAAACAAAAACAACAACAGAAAAAAACCAATTAGAACATAGAAAATCTGGCTTTGTGTCTTAACTCTAGTACCTTAATAGCTTGCTCAAAATTGAGCACTTTCCTGTTGACCTGGTTTCCAATCATCCCAGCATCCATCTTGGGATCCATCATCTCTATTGCTGACATGGCCTCAAACAGGCCAAACCTTTACCACATTGGAAAGTTTGATTTACTGAATTCCACCAGCAATTGATTAAGATAATACAACTACAGTTAAATTCAAACAGGCTCATTCAAGATTTACATCTTAGGCTTGTTGAGAGAAATCATCTATCATGAAAAAGTACTTTGTCGTACTCACAGTTTGTCATGAAGCAACTCTCCAAGATTTAATTCTGGGTAAACAAAGCATACGGAAAAAAGATGAGGTGATGAGGAATGTGTAAGTTTATTTTATATCTGCACTCATCGAGACTCCAAAGACATGAACTTCACCTTTGCAGGCACTCTTGAACTCATGTGTAATATCAACCCAGTTGGCATTGTTCTTCATCTTTTCTGGGATGCCCAGCCCCCAGCCAGTATCATCATCATCAACTGTTGACTTCATCACCATGCTGACTACAAACCAAAACAAAAAAAGTCAACTATTACAAAATTATAGCTATTATATTCATAGTATTTCAATACATAAAACATTTTCTTTATTGTAAAACAAAGTACACAAGTGTTAATTAGCAACATTAATGATGTGGGCAGCTTGGTGGCTAGGACTGTTGCCTCATAGCAAGAAGGTTCATGGTTCAAGTCTCCACAGGGGCCTTTCTGTGTGGAGTTTGCATGTTCTCCCCGTGCTTGCGTGTGTTCTCTCTGGGTACTCCGGCTTCCTCCCACAGTCCATAAAACAAGCATGTTAGGTTAATTGATGTCTCTAAATTGTTCTTTGGTGTGAGTGAGAATGTCAGTGTTGTTTCTCTGCAAGTGGCCCTGGGTATGGACTGGCGACCTGTCCAGGGTGTACCCCTGCCTTTTGCTTGAAGAGAGCTGGGATAGGCTCCAGCAGACCCCTATGACCCTGCACAGGAATGCGTGGGTATAACGGGGAGTCCAGAGTGAGAGGACGCTGGGGCGATTGGCTGCTGCTTCTCGCTGCCGCTTCTTACCCTCAAGTGTATTTGAGTGTACAATAAAGCACTATATGAATTTAATTAATTATAAATAAATGTAAACTGAACATGATAAGCAATATGAGCAGCTGCACAACTTCATAACTTGCTTTGTAAGATGTAGACAATACTAATGCTGTTGTTTGAACTTGTATTTTATAACCTATGCTCAGATATCAAGATATTCTTTAGCCCAAGATGTCAACAACAAGCAGCCAAGACATCCCTAAGCAGCTACACAGGAAAATTATAGTAACCATAAAAATCTAGAGAATATATGCGAAAAAAGATATGAAAATATAAGAATATATTTTTCTCATAATACAACTAATAGTTTACGTCAATAACACACATTATAAACATAATCTGAAAGTTTCAAGACAACTGTTTACATCTAAACTAAATGTTGTATGTAACAATTGACGGCCTTGTGCTCTGTTTAACATTACGTTAATCAGAGGATTAGGGTTATATCTAGACTGCATCCTTGAATGCCCTGAAAGGTTTCATCCTAGTACAATACAAATGAATAAAGTGTGTGTGACAGCTAAGGAAGTGTTTCAAAAATGTGTATAGGTTTACACACTGACTAGTGAAAAGAAAAAAATCACATCAATACTTTTCCGACTACCCTTATGCATTTTATTATGGCATACAATTGCTGTGACATCACTTTGATACGTTTCTGCACTGTAACAACATATAATTAACTTTGAGTTAGGTTATCTCCAACAGATTCCAAAGATTCTTGATGGTGAATCTGAGGTGGCCAGAAAATATATGGACATCATATCTCATGCTTACTGAATTGTTCTTCACAATTTAGCCTAATTAGCCTCCTGGTAGTGCCCTTTTGAAATACATTTGGGCCATCAGTGAACAAAGGAAAAACCTTATTGGTACAAAAACCAGGTCATTGAGTGTATTCTGGCAGTCAGATTATTTCATTTTTGGACATGTGATGCTCTTGAACAGAAACCTGACCTGCTAAAGCAACCCTGGAACATCATTCTGCCCCATAAATCATGCATGTTTAGTGAAAAACATAATGAGTGCTTCAATTCATTTGGTGCTATTCTCACCTTGATGCACCCACCACTCTAAAACAGGATGAATCCAGACTCGGGCAACATGACCTTTTCCCATTGCTACAGTGACCAATTTTTACGCTTCCTAGCAAATTGCCTTTTTTGTTCCTCCATAAGTCTCTGTGGTAAGCTGTTCATAACAAGGCAACAGACCTCTGTTCTTATTTTGTTTAGTACATTGAGATCTCCTTACATTTAATTTGTGGAAATGCTCTTACTTTCACTGTCAAATATTTCAGTGTCCTACTGTTGATTTTCTTCAGTTAGAATTCACCAAACATTAAATATTCAGGATCTCCTCAAAATCAAAGGTTCGTCACTATTCCTTTAGATTTTAATTATGCAATGGACACTTCATGACTCCAGAATATATAAAAACATAAGACATAGATATAAGATAGAAAAACACCTATCCACAACAAATAACAAAATCATGCCATAAATCTGTTGAAATTTTATAAATTGGATAAGTGTAGCATGAGTTGTACATTCATAGGAAACACATATTATAGGAGATGTAGAAGTAAAGTTGACCCTTCCGAAACAAAAATATCATAATTTTCACCATCACAGAGTTGTCTTATTGTATGGTAGGAACAATAAATTCCGAAACTACAACGAAATTAAACAAAGCGATCTGCAGTAAATCTCATGCCGTTGAAAGAACAGGTGATCACTGATGCAACAAAACACGTCAAATGCGCAAGAGTGACTACGTATTTTGATTTTTTCCCCCTCCAGTGACGCCAAGACCAGTGTAATGACTTCCATTCTAACTATCGTGTTTTCAAAAACCTAGAAAATAAGGTTTCACATCCAACTGCGAGATGACTAAAGTGAGATGTTAGTTAGCTACTGTAGGTTTCACATTAGCTGGAGATAACGTGTTCGAACAAGCTAACGTTGTCAAAGGTGATTTTCTCTGCATTAAAAGCCACATTATGGATGTTTTAATAAATTATTACATGCATTGCGGTATGCAAAATACATGCGCTGTTACATAACAATTATACAGTTGATGTAAATAAGGGCATACCTTAATATTTTGTATTAACTGTGTAGCTAATGAATATCCCTTCGAAGACTGCAGAGCGGCGCACACATTTTACGTCATAGATCGACATCAAGTTAGGAAATGTAGTTTTTATGCAAAAATAATATAGTCCCAACTTCCAGTATTTTTTGAGTATCAGAAATGACCCGTGAGGATGTGAAACTATTTATAGGATATACACTGCGTATTTGGGCTTTTTGTTTTGCGGTAAATATGGCAACAACAACAAAAAAACCTACATCACATCTCTCGCGATGTTGAATGGAAGCAGCTCTGACAGACGGTCTGCTCTCATCACAACATCATCAGTAGGGCGTTTCAAACGCTCACAAACGGCAGCTGTGTGCCTTTCCTTTGAGACGATCCATCCCCCGATCGGGACAACAGTTCCTTCTCGTACAGGTTCGTCAAGTACTCTCTGTATTTTGTGTTATGATGGTGCATTCTCAGGTTCTTAGGCAAACAGTGCTCCGTGCTCAGTGTTTAGCATTACTGTTAGCACATTCCCCCCGCGGCTAGCCTGCTGGCTCGGACAGGCGGCCGTTAATGAGTGACTGGTCCAGCAGGTGCAGTGGCAGACAGCTTCAGCTTGATTATCGAACTTGGCATCTGTTTTTTTTTTTATTTTTTATTTTTAAAGAAACATTAAATGTTTACCTTACTAACAATAGCCAGCTGACAGAGAATTTTCGAGCGCCAGTGTAACGAGAGTTGCAACCATGCTTCCTTAATGGATTTTGGATTGTGGAGTAGACAGTCCTGCAGGATTATTTCAACACCTGTCTCGTTTAAGCTTTATAACTGCTTTGAAGAAAGCATGTCCTGGCCTAAAGCCACAATAGTTCCCTCCTCTCGAGGCCAAAAGGCATGACCTTTTGAGCTTGGCGGCAGATTAACCGGTCATGCATTTCAGTCCGAGTGTTCAGGCTTTGGGGAGGAAAAAAAAGAAGTATTTTTGCATTGGTTCAATTTCTTGTAATTACTATTATCATCAAACTCTTGTTACAAAAATTCAATGAGAAAAGGAGAGACAAAAATGTTTATGACACTTAACATTATCTTCACCTGTAAATGCTCATGTATTGATTGCCTGGCCTAATCTAATAAACTTGGGAAATGTGAAAGTGCAGTACATTAAACTACTGCTGTCGTAGTAATCCCCCCATATTTTTCTTCATATAACAACAACAACAACAACACCCCCCCCCCACCCCACCCCACCCTCCAAACCACCACCAGACACACAAGAAAAAGATATTTGAATAACCTTTTCCACACCTTTTACTTCAAGACATTTGAGACCAGCAGTAGGTTAGGCAGTTCTTTTTGTTTTGTGTAATATCAGTCAAGGGACACTGCTTGTCTGATAGTAGCTCCATCCTGGAACATCGACTATAAGCTTTCTTTCTTTTCTCTTTTTCCTGACTTAATCTGAAGGTACAGTGGTAGGGTAGATCTTTTTGAGAGAACATGTTCCTCATTGTGAATGGCTTCAGTTTCAAAAAGAAAAAAAAGAAAAACGTTCAACAATGAGTGTATTTTTCTTGGTACCGTTTTTTTTTTTTTTTTTTTTTAATCTTGAAATACTGTGGGGAAGTAGATCTCTCTTGCATGAAGATGTCTTCATTGAGAATGGCTTCACCTTCAACTTTAAAAAAGCTTACTTAAACTGCTTACTTAAAGTTTTATGCGATAGAACTGAAATACTTTCAAAAAATATTGTGATACTGTGAAAATATCACACTTTCACAAGCCTTTCCACAGGTCACTAGTTTGCTAAAGGCTTGAAACATATTTATAGATCAGTGTATTCAAAGCTGGGGACAGTTAAGCTTTATTGTCAGCTGGTTTTGGCGTAGTTGCTTTGCTGGCTACCACAGGGGTCCACTTGGAACTCATTTGACAAGCAGAATAAAGGTTAATCATGCTCATTTGTAAATGCTACGGAATGTTTTGCTTGTCCTCTCTCATCAGTGTGGCCTTTGTTTTCCTTCTCTTGCAGGCAACATGACATTTTGATGGGGTAAAAATGAACAAGCCCAAAATGGCCACAGAAAAAGGGTGAGCTGAGTGTGTGTACACAAAACACACATGTAGTGATATGTGCGTATGTGATTTTTATGTGAAGGCTGTTTTGTGATTGTGTTCCGTTCACATCTCTGGGATTCTCAGAAGGGGCACTTAGTTGTAAGACGTGCTTCTGCTTTTGTGTAATTTTAATCTTTTACCAGATTTTGATCTCACTACTTATCTTATTGTCGTTCTGTTTGTGAGAGAAAAGGAGTGTCTAAGTTTGCTTTACAATGTGGTGGGGAGATGACTAGAAGGCTTTCCTAAAAACAGCCATAGGCACATCTAAAAATAATTTCTTCAAGGATGTGACTCTCGTCTATTTAGATTTTGCATATATGTATACATATATTACATACATGTATGTGTATGTGTATATGTATATGTATGTGTATATG
>JBAMYA010000024.1:6190333-6234113 GCA_037176975.1 Arrhamphus sclerolepis | reverse complement strand
TGTGTATGTATGTATGTATATGTATTAGTATTAGACAGTACTGGCTGTTGTTCTTCAGAGCCTCAGTTGTTTTGGCACAAATTAATACATTTTTAATTTAGTCTTTTATTTTGCTAATCATTTTTACTTCATGGTCTGTTACAGAGAAGAGTGGAAAAGAAGTCATGTCCAAAGGCTCCAGTGGAATGGAGGTCATCCTGGCTTCGCTGGAGGTCAGCTCACGCATTTACAACACTGCTTACGACTGTAAATTAACACTCGCAAGAGTTTTGTAACATAGGGACAGAGTTGTTTCTGATCTATGTAACTATTTGTCTTACTCATTGAGCTTTTAAGAACATTATGCTGCCTAAGACACAGGTTTCATGGAGAAATCTACTCAGACGATTGTATATAAAAGTGTCAAATGTTTCTAACAGCATTTAGAAAATTGCTTAATTATCTCGCAAAAATAGGTACAAGTGTAACTCCAACTTGCTTGAAATGTGTATTTCTCCTTGATGAATCCCTCTCACTGAAGTGGTAGATATCCATTATTTGTGTTTTTTTTTCCTAAAAAGCTTCATTCATTGCTGAATGAAATGATACAAGTGTTATTTTCTTTGTGAACGGTTTGATTTAAGTTTATAGATTTTGTTTTCCTGTTCTTGGTAGATTCAGTCATCAACTTAGATTCAGAGGTTGCCAGTTTCTGACTTGGCTGATTTCAGATTCATCACCTTAGACTGATATGATGAAGTAGCTTAGTAAGAGGCATGCATGTGATTTTGACAGAACACCAAAGATGTCCAGACCACCCTCAACATCCTCTACATTCTTATTGAGCTGCTGACTGTGGGTGAGTGGGCTTTAAAAATTTTCCCAGAATTAAAAGGTCCAGCCTGGTATCGTCCAGTCTCTTGCTTTTGCATTAATTTTAGATGCAGCAACTCTGGTAATTTGTAACTGTCTCTTTAAATACTAAAGTGGTGGAAAATTGTGAATCTAGTTGGGATTTATAGTACCAGTATCTTACCAAGTGGCTTTTATCCTGCGCTGAATTATGTTTTAATGCTTTTCTATGCTTTTCTGTCGTAGGAAGGGGTCGCAGAGTGGGAGTGTTTGTGTCCAAAGGAGGAACAGGAATTTTATTGCAAGTTTTGATCAATGCCAGTAAAGAGTTGCCTCCCAGTGAGGAACTCATGCTGCAGCTTCACTCATTGCTGGCCAAAGTTGGTCTTAAAGGTATGTATGAGCGTTTTTTGTTTTTTTGTTTTTCCTGGAGTTCAGCAGACTTTTTCAGGCTGTACAACCACATATAGATCAGCTTTACAATAGAATGATAGAAATTTCACCAGCAATGGTTGCATACATCAGTCTTCATCATTTTGTGTATGCACATGAAAAAGATGCTGCAAGTGGACAGAAAAATAGAGTAAAGTAAGAAAATGGTCAGAAAGCTGAAAACTCCATGCTAATATTGCATCTTGTGTGTTCAGACAGGAAGTTTGGAGTAAAGGCGCGTTTGAGTGGAGCTCTGAATGTCACCACCAACCTTATAAAGCAGAATCTCCAGAATAGCAAACTGCTTCTGCCCTGTCTGCAGGTTCTCAGGGTTTATTGTACCAACTGTAAGTGAATTATTGACTTTATTATGTTCTTTACAACTTCAAAAGTTCTTTATGAAAAAAGAAATTGTCCCCTTTTTTTTAATGTTTGTTTCTGTAAAGCGGTGAATACTATTTCATTGGGCAAGAATGGCGCTGTGGAACTTATGTTCAAGATTGTTGGACCATTCAGCAAGAAGAACACCAGCCTGCTCAAGTGAGTCATTTTATTTTAAGAAACCATCATAAGGGCTATTTTCTAACAAACCAAAGGCACCCAGAAGCTACAATCTCCTTGGAATTTTCTGATAGAGGTATTTAGTATCTTTGAAGTTTGTTTGACAGACCATGTAACCCGTTTGCCTTGTGTCAAAATCAACAGGGTAGCTCTGGACGCACTGGGAGCTCTGCTCAAATCCAGTGAGTAATTTGTTTTGAAGCATAGAAATTATATTTTCAGTACTAAAATGATCGTTTATTAGTGTCATTCCTGTGTAGTACAGTTCATCTTCAAAAGAAAAAGTCTGCTATGAAGCAAATAACTGTAATTTATCATCCTGTAAGAATTTAAAGTCTGAAACCTTCCACTGTCCTGTATACACTGAATGTCTGTTTTCATTTTCATTCAGTTTCCATCTCATCCCATCTCACAGAGGCAAAGCAATATGTGCCAGTGCTTTATCTGTTTGTTCTTTTACTCCCCTGTGCAGAAACTAATGCTCGTCGTGCGGTGGACGGCGGCCATGTGTCAGTCTTGCTTGCTCTGTACCTGGACTGGCATCGCAATGACACGCGGCATCGCCATATGCTGATTCGTAAAGGTCTGCTGGTCTGCCTCAGGAACATTACTAACATCAAACTGGGCAGGAAGGCGTTCATTGAGGCTGATGGCATGAGGATCCTCTACAACTCCTCCACCGTGAGCATAAAAACAATTGAATATAAAGAGGAAATTAACACGCTGAATCACAGCTGATCTATTTCCTTTGTGGTTTTTGTTTGACAGGAATGTCTCCCAGTGCGTACTCTGGATCCTCTGATCAACACTTCGAGTCTCATCATGAGAAAGTGTTTCCCAAAGAACCGCCTACCTCTGCCGACCATTAAGTCAGCGTTTCACTACCAGCTGCCCCATGTACCTGCTGGAGGTCCTGTGGAACAGCTGTACAACCAGCCTGCTGGGGGTGAGAGCCCAGGACTTATTCACAGTCATACACACAGTCATTTCCAAGAGTGTGCCCAATGTACCAAAGTAAATGCACGCCTCACATGATTGTACAATACAGACACTTTTATCGCCATGATCTCTGTTAGATTCAGTCCTTCATACCATAAAAACAAAAAATATTGCTTATATCCCTGGACCAGCTTAATGGTTAATGGCTACACTCTTGATACTGCTGCACACAATGTGCCTTTCAGGAAGAACAAGCCATCAGCTCAGCAACAAGCTCTTAAAGAAGGGTAAGACGTACGTAATCCTCAGATTACATAGAATCACCCATTCTTGCTTTCTCTTTCACCTCACGTCATTCTATAACTTCACTAAACTAACATGAGACATTTGTTAGTGAAGATGTTTCATGGACACTGCTTAGAGCTTGCTTATTCACCTTTAGACAAATATAATTGCATTATTCTCAACTAATTTTCTTCCTAAATTGTGTCCACAGGCTGTCTGGTGAAATATTTGACCTTTTTTCCTCTTCCCTCATTCTAATTTAAAATGAGAAAATAAACTATTATCTCTTTTTATGTGTACTACTATGCTTACTGGATTCTTGAATTTAAGTGGACTAATGTCCACACACACACACACAATACTTTCTTCCCTTGTGTTGTGTTTTAGAATACAAAGTCTAACTGGAACTTTCTAAAAATAGCTATGTCCATTTATTGACAAAGGGTTTTACTGTGTTTCAAAATAAGTGGCAGTGATTTTAGTAATCCAGTCTGAGAGTGGTGTAAAACTCATTTACATTGCATTAATTTGTCGTGAGACCATCAGCTCATTTTGAATTTGTATTTAGTCTCATAATTTCTTCTTTTTTTTTTCTTCTTTATCACCCATCTCCTGATCATGGCTTGCATCTTTTTGTTGACACTTTCTCTATTCCTGTCAAGACAAGAGTCATTGACCCAAAGTTCATTTTGGTTCTTGTTGTCTGGTCATGTGCCAGACCTGCACACATTTTGGATGGTGATAAACTCCCAGATTGGGGGAAAAAAAAAAAAAAAGACTAAACGAATAACATCCGCGTCTGTATGTTTTGTACCCAGTGGATGATGTGGTGGATGAAAGTGATGATAATGAAGAGGCGGAAGCAGAAGCAGACACTGAGAATGATGAAGATGAGAAAGATGAATGCTTTCTGGTAATGTTCAGTCACATTTGACATGACAACTTTATGTGTTACACTTTTTTCCTTGTCTTTAATTTTAGTGGTAATGATTCTTATTATGACTAATATGAAGAATATTGCATTGTATCGTGAAGTTCACAGGACTATGAGTTGCTCACATACTTTCATTAATAGTTGCAAATCTTTGATTTCCAGCAGAGGGCAGTCATTTAACACTTAAGCATCACTATGTATCACTATGCCAACCATGTCTGCCATCAAACTCAGCAGCCTTTATAGGAATGCATAATGGGCAGTCTGTTTTACTCTTTTTCACTTCTCTTTTTGATCTGTTTGTCAGAATGATGACATAGAAACAGACCTGAACAAGTTGCATCCCAAAAGGATCATTAACCGGCCGTTCGAGGATTTGAAGGTCTATCAGAGATTCTTCTTAGAGTTGTCTGAAGACTTTCAGGTAAGTGTTAAGCTCTATGCTCTTATTGTCACTTAGTGTTCTCCTTTTGCAACTGGCAATCAGTAGAGACATGCTGGAAAGATGCTAGAAGTTCATTGGTACAGGTTTACTAGTGTCGATATTTTGTTTTGCGTTTTTCCTCTTTCTCTAGTAGTGGGGGCAGCAGGTGGCCGATTTTAAAAAATAAAAAATAAATTAATTAAAAAACATCAATGAAATGGGGATTTTTTATATATATTTTTTTCCTCTGTCCATATGATAAGAAATGTAATTCTAACCATAACAAACCATGCATAAAATTTCCTTGAATAGATGTTTAAAAAAAGAAAAGAAAAATATTAGTCTCTATCTAAATCAATGTTTATTTAAATTAATAATAATAATAAAGTATAATGGAAAAAAAAATGTGTTCAAGTTCAAACAAGATCTGCTTCACATTTCTTGTATTAAGGTGTGTAGACTCCCTTCTGCTGTCAGGACAGGCATGGACAAGTGCCTGTAGGGGATTCTTGATGTGCGGCACGTGGGTGTTAGAAGCAGGTGCTTTGGTCTTGTGGATTGTTAGATGTGAGCTTTATTAGTTCCCTCTCGTTCTGTTACATCCCATTCATTAGATCAGGATCATGAGGAGCCTTACTCCTTGAGCTGAAGTAGATTTAGCAGAAAAGTAGGTTGATTGCTTGGCTGCAGGAGGATACTGTTATGTGAGCGTAGTTGTTATGGGGTAGTGTGAGAAATTTACCTTTGTGAGATATGGCAAAAGAAAATTCACATGATTGGCAGGATGTGCGGTTTGCCAGGAGGTTATTGCATTCCAAGATGTTCAATATTCTTTACTAGTGAGAGGTTTTAGCGGTATGACTGATGGTTGTTGTTTTAATCATATTAGGAATGTTATTGGTTCACAGACAGCTTTTCTAGCTGCTTGGTCTTAAATAATTAACGTGCTTATTTTGTGATTCAGTCTCTCAGAATTAACTGTTCCTGACAATGTATTTATGTTTTTACAGGGATATAACTTTGAATGCTCAAAGAATGCCTCTACCACATCTTCATCAGCATTCCCCTCCTCATCATCAGGATCAACTCGGCCCACTCGGCCAATTGTGGTGCCCACAGCTCAAGGCCCTTCCTCAAAGAACCTCCCCATATCGAGCTCTCAGGAGGTTTGTAACTCTGTCAAAGGACATCACACGAAGTCGTCTCCCTCTTCTCCCGCTCCTACCCCTGCTGATCCTCTAACACCTCTAGACCTGGACTCAATCCACCTCAGCAAGGACAAAGATAAAAAAGAGGAGGCCAACATACCAACTCCAGATGGGCATACCACCTTGCCCTCATTTAGCAAGTCTTCCTCTCAAGGGCAGATGATAGAACAGGAACTTACGCATTCGTTGGAGTCTGTCACTCTAGAGGACGAGGGCGATCTGGATGCGGTAGAAGAGTCTGAGGAAGTGAAACAAGAGGGATCCCCAGTCAATGCTACAAGGCACATCCAGTCCCCTTTGTTCTTGGGAGGTATTCCTAAATGCCGTGTAGGAGGAGGGGGCAGTAACAGGGGCTCAGATTGTGGCTCAGAGGGCACTGAAGATGAAGGTCCAGTTCTGGAGGTTCCAGACACCGCACTGTTACTCCCGCTGCACGACCCTGATCTCTACGTGGAGATGGTGAAGGGGACAAAATCTGTCCCCCAGTATGCTGAAGTGGCTTATCCAGACTACTTTGGTCATGTGGCACCAACATTTGGGGAACCTCTTCTTGAGAGACTCTATGGTGTGCAGAGGTGAGATGGTTCACACAAGCAGACTCATCTTAGTCTGTAACAAACATGAAAGCATAAAATGTCAGGTGTATATCTGAAACCATGTAATAGTAATAAGTAGAATACAGTTCCAGTGGGGAAGTAACTGCAGGACGTCATAGTAATGGAATAGAAAAGATATTTTCTCTTGTATTTTCTAAATCTATAAAATTTCACTATAATAAAAGATTCACTTAAATGTTAATGTTGTAGTAAGGATGATTCGTGGGTCGTGTTTACATGAACAGTAAAGAAAAAGTTAAATGCATATCCAGTTAAACTTTGATGCACATAGACAGTTGTGATGGCAGGAAAATAAATCACATTCCTCTTCCTTAATATTGAACAGCATTTTTAAATTTAAAAATGAAAAATGTATTTATCTGTTGATCATGCTATCCATTACTTCTTTGTGTGTCTAATTCTGCAGATCTAAGATTTTCCAGGATATTGAGAGATTGATACATCCAAATGACATCCTGGATAAAGTAGTTTATGACCTGGACATTCCCAGGTGAGTTTTTCCTCTCAGTCTGCCAAATTAAACTTTTTTTTTTATCACTCTAGGTATAAGAAACTGAATGTTTTTGTTATCAGATTGCATTAGGGTATTTCAGCATTTGTATCTTTATCAGGTAATAATGAGAACTTTGACTAAGGCAACAACCTCTATTTATCATTTGTAAATTGAGAAAGGTAATTACTCCCGAGGAGTATCATTTGTCGCTTCTAAATATTCTCTGTCCGTCTCAGTTGTCCTGTGATTGAAGACAATGGTGAATCGCTAAAGTTCAACTCTCAGTTCGAGTCTGGCAACCTCCGGAAGGCAGTTCAAGTTAGGAAGTAAGTAGGAAGTATCATCTGTTATAGTAAAGAGATTAAGAGATCTCCAAGTAGATGTACAGCTTTACATCAGTCAGCTTTATCATATTAATGTGGTCAATTTCCACCATGTGTGCTGTACTTCTTACTGGCAGTTTTATACAATTTGAATCAAAACCAGTGTCCTTACAGGACCGCTGTTTGTTGTTGAACATGTTTGGATCCATATTAGTAGTTTATCTCGTGGTATTTCTGCAGATATGAGTATGACCTTGTGCTGAATGCGGACATCAACAGTAATCACTACCACCAGTGGTTTTACTTTGAAGTGAGCGGCATGCGTGTTGGAACTACCTACCGGTTCAACATCATCAACTGTGAGAAGTCAAACAGCCAGTTTAACTATGGTGAGATACATGGCAACATTTTGATGAAAGCAAAAATGATCATTTGGCCCACTGGAAATGTGTACATTTAACTCAATTATATATTATAAATGTTGTTGAAAAGTCTTGAATGCAACAGATATTCACCCGAGTGTCAGAAATCACAGCTTAAGTGTTGTGTGCTTGCCTTTGTCCTTGTGCGTTTGTGTGCATATGTGTTCATGTGCAGGCATGCAGGTGCTGGTGTACTCTGTGCAGGAAGCCATCAATGGCAGGCCTTGCTGGGTCAGAACAGGAACAGACATCTGTTACTATAAGTAGGTTTGAACAAAATGGAATGGACCTGCACATAATTGTATATGTATGTGTTCAACAGTGATCTTTTTAGGAACAAAATTATTAATGTTTCTGACCATCACCAAAATGTGGACACTGTACATTTGATGGAATTAAAGGGACACTGTGTAATATTACAGGTTTTCTATTAACAAAAATGGACTGTTTCATTCAAAACAATTACCTTATTAATTAGTAATTACTTCCATCAACAAATCACAGTGTTCTGGTAGGTCTTGAATTTACCATTTATTTGAATATTGCGTTGGTGTATTCAATGGTGATCGCCATGTTGCACCACCGTCTTGAAGCTACGGTCCATGGCAGGGAACATCCAGGGAAATACAGCTTCGCGTTTTGCATTTGCGTAAGCGCTACCGGAAGTTGGCAACAAACTCTCGCCCAGCTACGACCAATCCACTGCCCCGACCGTGCGGTCTTCTCCCACTCCCTCTGTCTCAGCAGCAAATTCTTCTAAAAAATGGATGTCAGACTCTAGAAAGAACATTTCCCCATCAAAGCTACAAGGTATTAGAAGAAGCACTTGCTGTTTTGTTGTGATAATTAGTGCAGACCAGTCAGGATGCCCAGTTTTGGCACTTGGGCCCGAGTGAGCCTGGAATCCCTTCCACTTCCCAGCACTCTCCCTCCTTCCCAGCCTGGCCCCATCCCTGCATGAGTCGGGCGCGGCTGCCGGTGAACTCTCACGGCTCTGTGCTGACCGCGTAATGCGTGCGCTCTGGCAGGTGGTCTCTGGGGGTGGTGGGAAGCCCCCAGCTGGGTTGCGATGTGGGTCCGTGAGGGGTTCTTACCTGTACCCGCGATCATCTTTCGCCACCCAACCTCGGGGAGCCTGCCACCTCCCAAGCTCCATGAGCCTCTACCTGCACTATAAATATAATGTAGTGGCTATGTAGTAGCAAGTAATCAGTGTAGACAAAATACAAAAAGACAACATTATAAGTTGTCTTGTAATGGACATACGTGACATTTTTCAGTCACAATTACTAAATGAAAACAACTATTTCATAAAACTTCTCTCTAGATGGAAATGAGTCTTGGGAAAAGGGGCGTGAAAAAGAATGGTTGCAGTATACAACCTCACCGCTAGATAGGAGAAAATCCTACACAGTGTCCCTTTAAAGTAGGATGTATTTCTGCAGTCGTAAACATTGAAGGAATCACATGTTCCTCCCACTCCCCAGGAATCACTTTGCAAGGAGTTCCATTGCAGCTGGAGGACAGAAAGGAAAGTCATATTATACTATGACTTTCAGCACGAACTTCAGTCATAAGGATGATGTCTGTTACTTTGCCTATCATTACCCTTATACATACTCAACACTTAAGGTAGGTTTTCTGTGTTTGCTGCATTCATTAAAAACAAAGTAACTTTTAAAAGATAAAGAAATGTAGAGAAATAAAGAGCGTTATTGCACACAGATGCACATCTCCAAACTGGAGACTTTGAGGACTCCTCAGATCTACCTGAGACAAGATGTTCTGTGTGAAACCATACTGGGGAACAGCTGCCCGCTTCTCACCATCACTGCGATGCCCGAGTCCAACTCCAATGATCACATCTGTCAGTTTCGTAAGTGGTTCTGTATACACTCATCTTTTCATTTTCTGCAGGATTTTCAAATATCCTGGTAAAACTGGGAAAGCTTTGTAGCTCCACCAGTGGTAACACTATGTGGAATTGTCTAAAAATCAATAAAGAAACAATTCAGTGTACTTTGAAATGTAAACTGTAATTCAGACACTTGGACAGGCTGTGCCAGTTACTGAATGTGTTATTGTTTGTATGCAGAATTCTGTGGAAATCAGTGTAGATTGTTACAGTTTAGCTTGTTGAAATGAAAATGGTGTTTTATGAAGAAAATCATGAGGAATAAAATGCTTTTATGTGCAACAAAATTATGATAATCCCTGATCTATGTTAATCCCTGAGCTATGTTAATACCTTTCTTTTCTTTTCTCTTCTTTTCTCTTCTTAGATGTCCTAATTGCATTGACCATAATAACTAAACATATAATGCGATGTGTCATTATCATGTTAAGTCAATATTGTTTAAAGTTTAAATTCGTTGTGTTCAGTACAGAAGTTTAGGCTCCTGAAGAAACAACAAATAGGGCTTTATCAAATGAAAAGTCTGGTTGACTTCAGATTATTTTGCCGCAAGTGATCCATCAGTGAAAACTTTTCTAGGTTCTTTAAAAGAAGAATAAATTCACTAATAACTGACAGAAATGTTCTTTTTTCTGTAATAGTCTTGAAACATTAGGGTGACCAATGCTACATAAGCACAGCCTTGGGGGTATCTGGGCATGCTTGTATTTCCTGTAATAGGTCTTTGGCCCACTGTTGTTGGCTGGTGCTGCTTCTGAAAAACTTTAAATTGAAGAATCTTTTGTTTTCATTCTTCCCTCCTTCTGTATACGTGTTGTTTATGTTTGCCCCCGCGCTCTCTCTCTCTTCAGGGAATCGCCCATTGATCTTCTTGACAGCCAGAGTGCACCCTGGAGAGACCAACGCCAGCTGGGTAATGAAGGGCACACTGGAGTTCCTGATGGGCACCAGCTCGCTGGCAGCCTGCCTGAGAGAGGCCTACATCTTCAAGATAATCCCCATGCTCAACCCTGATGGAGTTGTTAATGGAAAGTGAGTATGAAGAGGTGGAACAAAATGAATATACACGCACAACTTCCAAGCACGCACTCATCCGCTGAACCTGGGCCTGCATGGTAGTCACGGCTTAATTTGCCTTTAACCCACATTACATCTTGTCTGGAAGGATTCTTTAGCTGGTGCTCTGTTGTCTTCTTCTCTTTCTATGCCGTTTCCTTTCTGATGTAGTCATCGTTGTTCTCTGAGTGGAGAGGATTTGAATCGTCAGTGGCAGAACCCCAATCCTGAGCTCCACCCCACCATCTACCATACTAAGAGCCTTCTGCAGTATCTTGCATACATACAAAGGGCACCGCTGGTATGATCTCTAATTAACTCGATTTAAATTACTTCGGGGCATTTTTCACTGTGGAACATCATTTTTCATTAACCTCCTGTTAACAGTGGTGCTATTTCTCTAGTTCAACTGAACATCTTTTTTTTTTTAACTGCATGCCTAAAACATTTAACATCAGTTGTAATTTAATGGCATTTATGCATTCTACACAAACAGCACCCTCAGTGTTGGCCTCTGTGTTGCAGTGTGTCACCAAGATGGATATCGTGAGATTATTTTAATACAAGATATTATAAAGCAAAGGATTGTGGAAAACGGCATGTACAAAGCAGTGCCTTTTATTAACAGGATGTATAACAATTTCTGTTTTTTACAGTCACGTCATTTGTTTGCCAAATGTACTTAATATTTTCGAATATATTTTTCAGCTTTACTGTTTGAATCCCAAAGACTTTGTGGTAGAATGTGTAACACACATTATAACCATCTTTTGTTCCATTCAATCTATGTGTGTTTGTGTGTGTGTGTGTGTGTGTGGATGCACAGGTGTTCTGTGATTACCACGGCCATTCCAGAAAGAAGAACGTGTTCATGTACGGCTGCAGCGTGAAGGAGACGGTCTGGCAGTCCAATATTAGTGCAACCTCAAGCGACTTGCAGGAGGACCTTGGATACAGGGTGAAGACGCACACAAAACACACTAACTAGACTTCTAACGCTGCTTACCCCCTTCTGTCCTCCACAATTTCTCAATCAGATCCCATTTATTTCTAATTTTACTCTGGAAAGGATACGCAATCAGACTTGAACATATTTATATCAGTTTCTTGTATAGAACGTAATTTGAAATAACATCCCACTGTCCCTCATTGAGAGAAATTTTGATGTTATTTTATAAATTAGTTGCCTTTGTCCTTTAAAAATAAGCTGCCATGATTCTCTTTGTTCGATTATCCTAATATAGCAAAGTAAAGTGCTTGCTTCATATTTTCCCTTCTATATTTGCAATAATATCTAATATCCTGGTTTCTTTAAACTGTCACCAGCTCTTCTTCTCTGACAGATGCACTGATAGTGCTTTTTCAGTTTTAAAAATATACTTTAAATTTTACTCTGGAGGGGAACTTACTTTTTCTCTTCATGCACTGGACAACTTTAGAAACTCTGGTAAGAGGCTGCTGCGACTAAAGTGGTGCAACAGAGGAATTATGGTGGTGTTTTCTTTTATTTTTGCTGTTCCAGACCCCTGCAGTTTGGGTTTGGTTCAGCGCCGTCATAAATAAGTCACAGATAGTATTACATGTGGATTTATTTACTAGATGAAGTCCAGTTTTGATGGCAAAGGTGAAATCCTAGCTCATAATGGAGGAACATACTTACCTGTAATGTAACTTATGCATCATATCTCTGTGCATTAACATACATTTTTGGAAAATTTGACCCTGCTGCAGTTAAAGTATGCAAAACCATAGTATGAGAACAGCTCGTCAACTCAATTTACAGTACTTTACAAAATGTAGAACCACCTGACACAAAGTGAAACCTGCTTGGCAAAGTATAGCCTTCACAAAAGCAAACATTAGTTTCACTTAAGCACAACGCACCCAGACATCAGTCCAGACATGAGAACGCAATGTGTATGGTGCTTTGCAAAGACACAATTACATACTGGACAACTCCATTTTAACATCAAAACAAAAAAAAAAAACGTGACACCACTCAGCAAGCCAGATAACGATAATAGGACGCTTCTTACTAGTTCAGCAAGAACATTTGGAGTTCAGCGTTTGTCTCGCACCTCACTCTAGATGTTCTTTTCCTGCGCTTTATACAAGTGACCAAATGTCACATGTAAAATTCACTTGAGTCAAGTAAAAGGCTCACAATACATTAAATGTTCAAAGTGTCATGTTGCAAAGCTCTTTTCTCTCTGAACTAGTCGTAGTAGTACTAGTAGTACACTACTAGTACTAGTAGTGTTGTCGGCTCAGCTCATTGGAGAAAAAAAAAAAAAACTTAACCTGCTTGTAAGAGATCCATGGCCTGTGTGCATCTTGTTATGTGTAACAACAATTTTATAGATTTATTAAACAACAAAAAAATAAGAGGGTTTTTATATTTGTAGACACTTCCCAAGATCTTGTCCCAGATTGCCCCAGCCTTCAGCATGGCAAGCAGCAGTTTTGTTGTGGAGCGTTCCAAAGAGTCAACTGCTCGTGTGGTTGTATGGAGGGAGATCGGAGTGCAGCGCAGCTATACCATGGAGAGCACACTCTGTGGCTGTGACCAGGGGAAATATAAGGTATACATATGCATTAAAATAAATTGTGTAAGTTGAGATTGTGTTTGTAGATTTTTTTTTTTTCTTTTCTAAATCGTGTGTATGTATACAAATTAATAGACTATACGGTGGGCTACAAAGTAAGTGCTTCATTAGATCTTTAAGAAGGTCCACCAGGTGGCACTGTGGTGCTATTATTCATTGATCTCTTTGATTCACCTTGTCCTTTCTCCTGCTTCCTTTTTGGCTTTATTATCTTCCTCTCTTCTTTTTTTCTCCATGTTTGTTCATTCCAGATGATTTCTTTCCAACTGAATTCTGCCAATATCAACATCTAAAATAGTCGGTACTTGTTTTTTGGAGCTATTGGTTGCACTCCACACCCTCTTCTGTGAGAGAGTATTTGTCCAGATGTGCTGGAAATAATCTCTGCTGAATTGAGGCTCTATATCTCAGTGGCCAGGCCAAGTTTTGATGTTCCTGTTCTGGAGGAAAAGGAACATTAAAGTTGTTTTGGTTGAATTAGATGTTATTTTTCTGTTTGAATGTTTCAGCATAATTTATAGTTCACTCTTATGATGGAACTGTAGATATTGTTAGGATTATTGATGTGGGAGTATGGATGTTTAAATCTGTCCTTTATTTTAAAAAAAGATGTAAATTTACTTCCCTATTATGGTCAGTGCATAAGAGATGGAAAATCCACTCTTGAAATGTTGAGACCGGAAGTACCTCCAATTTCTTCTAAGCACATTAGTGTTTTAATTCTTTTTGGTGTGCATGTATTTTCCAGGGTTTTCAGATTGGTACCAGGGAGCTGGAGGAGATGGGAGCCCAGTTCTGTGTGGCCCTGCTAAGGCTGAAGAGATTGACAGGACTCCACAATCATCAGCATCTACTGGATTTGGAGAACGATGTCATTGGAACACATACGAAGACAGTCAGGTCTGTAATATAATGCACCCAGGACAAGGCAAACTACAAATTATTATTACTATTATTTCTTTTTTCCTTTTGGTCATATATTTGTTCAGTAGCAGTTTCAGATGGATTTCCACTAAAGTTGGCATTCAAGTGGTAAAATCCCATAATTCCATCTTTTTTGGGGGAATTTCTCTCATTTCTGAAAAGCAAATTCCAGAGTTAGCTGTGCTGTGTCCTCCCATTTGACTGAATAAACTTTCTTTCACCAGATGGCTCTTTCAATTGTCAAAGGAGGTTGGCCGTTTCACATTTGGCAGCATCCATGCCACCTAATTTCCATAATATAATGAGCATTCCAGTGTTGAAAATATCAGATGAAATATCTATATGGCGACATGTCGCAATACTTATTTTCACAATATACTACATCAATTTCTGACTCCAAATATCGACTGCTGCTGTTACTGGCAACAGAAAACGACATGCATTCTTAGAATTACCGTAACTCTTCAACCATTCGCGCTACGCGCAACGTAATTCAAGCAGATTCTGAAAGCTGAGAAGCCCAGCTTTGCGGTGATATATGGTATTGCTACAGTACTAAATCATGTTAATATATATATTTTTGTTTTTCCTGGATGTTTTGACTCGTTTTGCCCTGATACTTTTTTCCTGGATATTTTGACTCGTTTTGCCCTGATTTTCTTTTTTTTTTCCTTCCCATTTTCCACCTATTTTTGCAAAGTTAATCTATTTGGAGTAAGCCTTTAACATGAGTTCATAAAGACAGAAAACTCAGTTTAGAATGAAAGAAAGACTGTAAATACTTTAGAGAAATTTGAAATTAACTGAAACAGTTCTCAGGTCCCAGTTACCTCTGATTACATTCATTATCAAATGCATATTCAAAATAGTTGTTTTAGGAATAGCATTATTAGCACTATACATAGTGGAGGAAAAAAATGTTGGGGCAAACATTTGGACATGTTCACCTACATTGCTTGTATGTTGATGAAGATTCAGATAGTTGTTTTGTTTTTTTTCCTTTTAATTTCACAGTTTAATGCAGCTATAACATGTAACAATTACAGTTTCTTAATAGATTTTGAAAGTTTTAAGTTATCTTGAAAAAAAATGGGCTAAAGAATTCACAAAAAAAAAAAACATTTTTGAGACACTTATTGATATGAAAAAAAAGGAGAAAAAGGACCAGACAGATAGATCTTGAAGGGTTAATAAACTTAAAAAACATGGTTTAAATAGTTTGTGAACGTCAGCCAAAACAAATACAACCTCCACTCCTGTAGAGTTGCACTATGACTTGCTGCTGCTTTGATAGGTGGGATTATTTCTGATATTGTATCGTGATACTATCGTATTGTGACATATGTATTGGGATACGTATCGTATTGTGAGGTCCTCGCCAATACACACCCCTATTCCAGTGTAAAATTACAACATATTGCCTAGATGTTAATGCTAGATAGCTCAGTACAGCATTGTGTAACTTCCTGTGCTGGTTTTCACAGCAGTGAAGAAGAACTGGGTTTCTGTTTTGTAAAAACTGATGGTGCATAGACATAGATACTCGGATCCCGGGTTGGCGAGTATTTTTGATGGTGGTATTACAATTGGAACAACTTTAGTCATTATACGCAGATTAGTAGATAAACCACTGGAGGACATTGTTTGAGACTTGAAAGACCTAAAACATACAGTAAATGTATTAACTCTGAATTTAGGATTCAAGTGTAAATACATGAACATACATGGTATATATGGGAGTTGCAACTGTGATTTTCTTATTCCTGACCATGAGTCAGCACCTCTCCTCATTGTTGGAACAAAAGGAAAAGCTTAATAGCATATCTAATCACGTTGTCTGAACTGACCATTGAAGAAATTTGTGGCTATTCACAATTGTACTTTAATTCAGCACTGCCATTCAATTATTAAACTTGTCCAAAAGAAAGCTGTGACCACCAAGGTTATCTTCACCTCTTTTATTTTTGACCATCAGCGGGCTCGCCTCTAAAAATTTGTCAAAGTGGACAATTTGGAAGAATGGCTTTGTACTCAAAACCACTTAATGCTTACATCCCTTTCTGCCTGCATCTCCCACTCCCTCTCTCTTACACTAACCTACTGTACTCTCATATTGATACATTCATTTATTTTTTATGTGTTTGATCATTAGGGAACTCCAAAAGTGTTTGCATGAGTACCCTCTGGGATTGGCTGCTCTCATCGTGGATTTATGGTTTTACGCATGACGCTTGGTGTGGTAGCACTTTCCATTTAAAAGGGCATACAATGATTGTGGCCCTTGGGGAGGCATTTCTCAGCATTTGTAAATGGGTGAATTCAGAGATGAGTTTGTTTTTGTGTGAGCTTAAAGGGGACAGAAAGAGATGGTTAAGAAATGCGGATTAGTCTGTGTGTGTGGCAGGCGGGTTGACATTTTCAAATTCATGTGTGACATATCATGTGCCTAGCAAATTGTAAATGTAGATGATGCAGCTGGTAAATCTTGAAAATGTAAGCTAGATTTGATATTTCTATAATGGCCTGTAATGACTGACACACAACTTTTACAATCCTGTTAGACAGCGTTCTGTCCATTCCTGTCATTTCACACACACACACACACACACACACGCTTACCGTACATATACTGACACACAATTTCTCTGTATCTCTGTCTCTCTCATGCACTCACACTGTGGGGAGCTTGGTGGGAGCTCATTGTCTGAGCCCCCTGATCGACTGTCTCCCTAGGATCACATTTCAGACCATTAACACCATTAAAAACCCACTAAAGCCACTAAAACCTCAAAGAACCAGCAACCATTTAACCATTAAGACCCATAGGAAAAAAAAAAAAAAAGAGGCTCACTTGTAAGAGCTCACAAGCGCAATTTGTTGGCAACATTAGTGTCATTTCTCAATCCATCATTAGATTTAACAATACTCGTTACTGTCTGCAGAAGTTTTTTTTCTTTATTTTTTAATGTTTCGGTTCAGTATTTTTGTTGTAATCGGTGCACTTGCACAGTTGCAGACACAGAGGAAATCCACATGGATCAAGTTTGATTTGATTCAACATTCATATTAATTTTCAAGAAAAAAACCAACAACATTACATCCTGTTTTCAGTTTCTTGTGATGCGATCATGTGCTTTCTTTTGGTCCACAAAATGTCACTGAACATCTGGTAAAATTAGAAGGATGCGTTTTTCTAACATAAAGAAATCATGACTCATTCTTTGATAATTGCTACTTCAGAGCGTAACAAAAATAATCATTAACCTTTCTGGTCACAGCACTTAAATTAAGTTTTAACATTCTTAATGAGACACATAATTAAGCATTAAGTCTTTTTCCAAATTTTTAAAAAGTATGTTGATGATCCTTAAATCAATCTTTAACATCTGTGAAATGTTCAATATCTGTGACAAATCTGTTACATTGATGTTGTTTTTTTGTTTTTACAGTAGCTGCTCAACTACTTACGTGTTGGAGGAGGATGAGCCATCATTCCTGGAGGCGATAGACTACAGCGCAGAGAGCAACGATGAGGATGTGGAGCCTGAAAATGAGCTCGGTGGCGAAGTTCACGATCAGCTGTCGGACTCTGAAACCTTTCATAGGGACTAGTGTTGACAGTTTGGGCTTGTACCTGTACTAATCAGTACCTGCTTTCTTTGTTGATGTAAAGCTAAATATTTCACAGAAGAAATGGTGAGAACGCTCACATCTCACTTTGTGTGGTAAATAGTTTAGAGGCACAGCTGAAATTTTTGCTTTTTCCCCCCCAGATGAGTTTATTTTACTGGCCCAAATATAGCCAACCTACTTCTTCTGAATGTATATACTCCACCTGCCTTTCTCTCATATTTAACAGTAGGAATCTGGAGGGATTTCTGTGAATGTTTTCACCTTTTGCCACCATAGTGAAACCCCCTTGCACCTGTGACACTGTATTGAAAGCCCCTCTTCAAGTGATTGAGGAAAGTTGGATTGCGTGGTCTGATCAGACAACAACCAACCTGCCTTCTTGACTTCTTAATGACACAAGTGATTTTATCACTTCTGTGTTTATGCAAAATAAAACAAACAAAAAAAACAACAACTCGGATACAACTGCACTCAAAAAACGATCCCCACCTCCCCTCACAGTACCAAATGGTGCAATCACCTATGTGCTATTAGCCTTTCTTTAACCAAATCTGAAACTATTTATGTCACATGAATGTAGTATATTCACATCTTTCAGACAGACCTTGTACACCACATGAAATGTGCAGATGTAAACGTTGTAGACAAACACAGGCTTGATTGACTTTTAGTCATGCACAGCAGTTACATATTTACATGACATGTATTACGTACACATGTACTGTCAGTGTTAACATTGTTTTGATGAACAACAGTATTCTAAAGCTGCAATGAACAATAAGCATGAGCTGCAGGACAAAAAAACCCACACAACTCTTTTTGCACTACAAACAGTAAACAGGTGAAACAGAGCAACTGATGGTAAAAATCACGTTACAGGTCACATACAGTCACCTCAGAAATTCTCAAAACTGGTTGCAGTGCTGTTTTAAAAATGATACTGGAACATGACTGGAATTATTATTTTTTATCATTTTCTCTTGTATACTTTGTGAATTTCTTTGGGAGAGTCCCAGTCTTTAAAAACAGATGGCGCTGTGTATAAGATTATGAAATAATGTCGACCTTTGTTTTATGTTTGTAGACATGTGTTTTGGTTGCATTTGTACAAATAGAGCATGGCTGCATTATTATTATTAATTTTTTTGTTCTTTTTTTTTAATTTAAGTTTTTAGAATACATCCTGTTTTATATTTGTCTTTAAGTGTGTGAGTGCATATTGTGTGCGCATGCAGGAGTTTGTTATTCCATTATTCAGCTCAACTAATGCTCTAAAAGTGTTTTTCTTCGTCCAATCTGATTATCCACTCTCACTCTTTCTTTCATTCTTTCCAGTCACTTTCTCTCTCTCTCTCATCTTCCTTTCACTCCTCTTCGTTTGTTCTTTCGCTTCTATGTTTTGTTTTGTTTTTCAAATTTTGCTTATGAAGATCTTACAAATCCAGAGCAGTTATTGTTGAGTGTGCGCGTGTGTGTGGAAGAGATGTAAAATAAAACGTGATTCATGTCGTGTTATTGGGGTTACACATCTTAAAATTAGTTTCTTTAGCTGTTAATGTTGGTGTTTGGCTATTTTTGTTTTGTTTGGTGGTAAAACAGCAGCTCATTTTAAGTTTATTGTGAGGCAGAAAATTGAAGTTACACAAAGAGTAAAGACTTTGGAAATAAACTGTGGACATGGAAAATTGCTGTATTTTATTTACTTATTTCCACTTTTGCACCAGTGCAGAAACAAAATGCTTTCACTTTCTTCAGGCTTCTGCTAAATCAAGATTAAAATTCACAAATTTGTCCTCAAAGATTTCTCTTTGGTCTTTGTCGAGCAGTTATTCAGTAAATGATCTCAACAAATTTATTGGAAGATAACTGACTATGATACACAAATACAACCAAAAACATACAGTTTTCAAATTCCATATATAAGTTTTGGGTACTGGTTATTCACTATTTCAAAACCTTAACACTTCCAGAAGTCTTGTGGGTTTTTTTTTTTGTGACGCGTGGTCATGGTGTCATGCTCTATTTAAACAGCCTTTCTAAACAAACCATACTCGTTCAGTCTTCTTCTAATTGTGTCATCATGAACGTTGACATTTTAAGCCTTGTAGCATCTCAGATGTAGGTCTTGGGTAGTTTTGTATTTGAGCATTGTACAGTCTGACCTTTGGGCAATTTTGCAGGCATGTCCACTCCTAAGAAGATTGTGGCCTGTCTTAAATTATTTTCTGTGAATAATCTCAATGTAAAGCTTGAAAGGTCCAATTTTCTGAAAATGGTTTTTTACAGCCTTTTCCAGACTGATATTCAGCAGCAGTTGCTTCTCTATACCATAGCTTATGATTTTCCCTCTTGGCCTAGTGTTAGCACACACCTGGACATCTGCTCTTATGGAGATCTGCACTGTGATGATCTGTTCATCAAAGGCTGATGATTAGCAGCACCTGGCTGCAGCTTACCCTCTTAATGCCTATGGAAACAGTAAGGGGGTATTTAGTATTGCCCAAATGCCTTTTTGAGCAATAGCAACATCTGACACCTGTCATTTTTATATTTTTACTGTAAAGAAAAGAATGACAAGATTAGAAAATGAGGCACTAGCTTCAATCCTCAAACATTTATGCATATCACATGCAGACAACTGTTACTATACACGTCTTTTTGAAGCCTTTTATTCTTCAAAGGAAAATCTGTGAGCATACCTTCCCGGTCATGTTCTCTATGGAGTTACATGAGATAAAATCTGATGTCATATGATCAGACTTGTGCACTTTGTGACCTAAAGTGGGCACTGCAGAGACTTTCAGTCAACCTTTTTACTGGATGGACTGGATCCTCAGTCTTCTGCTCTTGGCAAAGACTATGATCCACTAGATATAGTGAATGATTTTCATCCATCTTTCTTGTCAGTTCATTGGCTTTTCATCTCTGTTTGGGAGCTTGGCTCTGCCCAACATAATGGGATGAGTACTGATTTCTGGCTGCTGGTAGTGTGGACCTTATTGCAGAGAAACCCCATCTAAACTATATTAATGGGTTTTGTGCATTGTACTGTAAAATGTGTTGTAGCCACAAATCACATACTACTGAAGTACTTCTGCTATAATTGTCCTTTTTTTATTTTTAAACCTCACTCATTCCAACAAAGCTTCAGAAATTCACAAACCAGTGGCTGATATCATGGTGGTCACTTCTATCATAAGTAGTACTTTCACATATGGTCATGTGTTCCATGTTCTTGAAGAGTCAGTATGAAAGATCCACTGGACTTATGACCTTTGAACTAGAACTGAGCAGAAAGCTTAGTCCAGATAGAAGACACATTTTTGTCGACTCTGGGCTGATTTTGGCACCTGCAGCTCAATTTCTTCACTTGCGAGCTTAAATGTTGGGCCTAACTTAATATCTGGGTGGGTCAACACACCCCGAGTCAGTGCTTAAGGTATCCATCAAGATCCGATCTTACTCTTTGGCTAAAAAGTTGCTATCTTGGTGAGACCATGATTATAAAGTAAAACACTGTAGTTTAGTCACATAGTGATTTCCTGTATGATTAGCGTTGAAGAAAGCTTTAATACTAGGATGCTCTGACATGATTTGGGGGTTAGGAAGTTGGATCCGACTGCAAAGCTGATCCATTAGAGCATAAACTGAATTAGCACTTCACATATGCACTGCTTCACATTTAGAATAAAAAGCTCCGGATCAATATAAAAGAAGTAAATAAATCTATTCAAGACGAGAGAAATTTTTAGAATGCAAAACAATAGTACAGACGTTCGATAAGCAACCAGAAATCAGAATGTAAAAAAGGCCCAATAGGTTTGTGATGAATATATATCCACATGGGCACTTCCATTGTCACTCAGCACAGCCAGCTGATTCTTCCAAACATGTAACATGAAACTGCGTTACTCAGGGAGGAAGCCCTGTATTAAATCTGTGTAAAAGTGCTGCCAGTTCTGAGTTGGTCGAATGACTCCACGTTTCAGCTTTTTTTGGGGAAAAAATTATGATGCCAAAGCCTAGGAGAATATATAGGAATACACTCCAGGCTGTTATGAGAGAAAAATCCAGAAAAACATCCAAAAGACAACATCTGTGATATTTTTTAGTTGATGGATACATTTTTTCCCCTGTTCCTAAAAAAGGTAAATTCAGTTGCTACCTGAATCTGTCATCACTGTTAAAACTGAAATGAACTTTTGTGCATACAGCACCATAGGTCTGAGCAACACTACCTGATTGAGTCAATGAAGACATCAAAAGAAGAAAAGAAAAAAAAATCTTTTGCTTGTCAGAAAATCAAAAAAAGAAGGGGGTGACAAAAAAGCCAGCAGCAATACCCTAAAAATAACGACTGAATGATGCTAAATGTAATTGGCTTCAAGTAGACAGGAAAATGCAATGAGATGAGAGAGAGAGAGTGAAAGCTGAGAGAGGAGAAAGAGGAATTTGGAGAGGTCGAGAAGAATGTTAATCTGAGGAAGGCAGAGAGAAAAAGAAAGCCCTTTTCCTCTCTAAGCCCCACGTCCTCATTTCCTGTCACTGCTGTCAATCACCACAGCTGAAGAGCATCAAACAAAAGACAACTCCATTCCTGAACTCCCACAAACACCAGCACAATCAACCAGTTATGGCATTTGGGTCAGTGGTTGTACATTGTGAGCGTATTTACAGAATACATATGACTCCTGCAGAACGGAAGGTTTTGAAGTTTCTCTGTGGGTTTTTCATGTTCATCAGAGACTCCTAATTAGAAATCTATCTCCCTCTGCTTCTCTCCGTCTCATGCATTCATGCAGGCTCTGTGCCCAATCTCCATCCTCACACTGATGAGCTCATTTCTGTAGTCAAAGTGTGGCTCTGTGGGCGTCCAATAGTGTAGCCAATTAGTGCCAGAGTCTGACTTGGCAGCTCGCTAACTTGCTGGTGGTCCCACAGAGGAACAGAATGGTTCCCTGAAAAGGTACAAGTCCACAAAGAACTAGCCGACAAAGACGTGTGTGTACAGGCTGCGTGTCACAGCAGCACACTGAGACAGGATGAGTTTGTGTGTGTGTGTGAGAGAGAGAGAGAGTTTAATTTGTACTTGAATTATGATTCAGCTTTTGATTTAAAAAAGCGATAGATAAAACATATGAGGGGGGGGGAAGTCCTTTTGAAGGTGGTTAAATGGTTAAAATTTGGGCCACTCATCTCTGAACATTCGCACTGATACCAACAACAGTAGGTTCATTTGTCTGTGCAATCTACTGTTGGTTTTTCCCGCTTATGATAAAAAGTTAATTTGATAATGTTTTATTTACTTAATAATGGGCTTGTGTTCATAAAAGGAGCTCTGACCAGCCAGGGTCCAGACAAAGAACACCTCAGAGTGTCTGTCACACCAACATAATTGAGAAAATGTTTATTGAATGAAGGATTTTACACAAAAAGTCACTGATGTTTTCTTTATGTGGGATGTAACACCATACAAAGAAATATGTTTATTTCAGCTGCAAACTGGCATACAGGTCCTCAGAACTGATCTTTCATGTTTGATATGTTGAAGTAATTTAAATTTAAACTTCATTCATGTGGAAAAGTTACACTGCAAGGGTGCCTTCGTCAAAAGAGGTGCAGTTTATCGAGATTGGATATGCAAAAATGTACAATAAAAGTATTACATTAGCTCAAATATATATTATCTACACACTGATAATAGTCATGTTTAGTCCTTTTCTTTATTTTGGGAAAGTAAAATGCGTGAAATGTAAATAACAGAAAAAGACAAAGAAAATAACAAAAGATTACAAATGAGGAAAAAAAGACATATGGATATCTGGGAACTCTGAATCATTTCACTGACAGACCAGTGCATCAAAGTGCAGCTGCTATCAATATTGTAAAACTGTGTATTGAAACCACTTCAAATACAGCTTTGCTGCAGTATCAGTGTTTCGGCAGAGTTAATTTTATGGGAACTGCACTTTAAGCTAAGGTCTGTGGCAGAGTTTTGTATTTCCAGAAGTAAAACATGGGTGATTACATCTGATTTTCATCTTTTTGATAGCCGATTAGTCACACTTTCTAGAACTCCAAAATCGTGCAAGTTTTTGATTTCTCTTCTTGGAATCTTAAATAAGTTGTTCACGAAAAGGTCAAATGGGAACACATACGTGCGCAGGATCTTACTGACAAACATCTCTGTATATTTCTCCACGTTAGATTTTGGAATGGTTTGAAAAAGATACTATCAAAAAAAAGGAAAATGCTAAAGCAACACTGACAGAAAAGAAAGCTGAAGCCTCAAAGTATTTTCACAAAAAAAACTTTAAACCAAAATAATTTAAAATTTTTAGATGCTAATGCTTTATCTCTTTTTTTTTTTAATCCTAACACATGCAGATGATGATGTCAATTCTGAGGCCAGAACCATGAGAATACCAGAATATCAGCCCACCAGTAAGCAGGGTGTTTGTGGATTGTATCTCTCATTCTCTTATCAGGGAGCCAATTGTAACTGTACTCTTAATGCCCATGTGCAAAGCTTTGTATAAAGTCAACTAATTCGACAGCGCAAACATGTTGCGGTTTGTTCACTTTTGCATGTAATTAGATGACAGAAATGGTGACTGATAAAGTGACAGGAGACACCTTTTCACAGACAACTGATGCAAACACATCATGTTCAAATCAAATGCTCTGCAAACATTTTCACAGAGACTCATGTGGACCTACTTTCTTTTTTAGCATATCAATAGTCCTAGATAGTAGAAACACACACACACACACACATATATATAATTGGTTACATCGGGAGCAGAGCCAACTTGCACCTCTCGTTGCCGTGGTAACTAGAGAGACTGATTTTTCTAGAAGCACTTACTCACATCCCGTCTGTTATTCACTTGTTTGTTCATTCATTCGTCCTTTTGGCTTCCTTTATTCAACCCTCTCTTCCTCCCTCGCTGGGTGCTTTTCAGCCCATTTCCATTCCCACCTCTCCTCCAATAAGATGTCCCTTTTGGCATGCACATGCAAATGAGGCAGACTTGACACCAATTAAAATGAATTGAATAACGAACAGCATTGTGTCCTCAGCGGCTGGACACGAGATAGTGGCTCAGATCCACTGACACAACATCTAATGTCTGTATAATTTACTTTTCACAGAGGAGCAAAGGGTCTGGCAACCTAGATGTGTTTCTTTTCTCAGGGTGGCGATAAAATGATTTCTTAAATCATTTGTTTTATTAGCAATGAACCATAATCATTTCATTATTTCACCCATATAGTTTTTGTTTACTTGGATCTCAAACGGTGCCTGACGAGCCGTCTCTTTTCATCTGTTATCCGCTCCTGCTTTTGCTCCATTTCCACGGTTGCCGCCCCCACAGCTCTCTCCAGGGTGTATCAGGTTAACAATGGCCGACAAAGCAGGAAACGGTGGGCATATAGTGCTCTGTAGACAGAACTTTGGAGATACTAGATGGCCAAACACACACACACACACACACACACCCACACATATCACCCTAACTGTACAAACATTTTGTAAATTTTTTATTTTTATTTTTTAACTGTGTGGCCCTTTATGAGCCAAAAACTGTATTTGATAACTTCAGCATATGAAGGATTATCAAAAAAAGAAAAAAAAAGGAAAAACTTTGTTATTATTTGTTACACAGGATTGAAATTCTTGAAAAAGTACTTTGAGTGCCCGATATGTATACTTTTGTGCAATCTCTGGAAAAATTCAAGAACTGCTTAGAAATGTTTTCAACTATTTTGACAGCAAGTGTATAAAAAAAAAGATCATGTTTTCCAGAGTCACTGAAATGCTCGACACACACACACACTGCAGATTTGCATAATGTCAAAGTACACATGCAGGATTTCAGAGAAGACCTATTTCAGATAAATTTAATTTACTTTGAACTTTCTAAACAGCTGACTTGCAAAGTGTGCTTTAAGTTGCAGGGCAATAAAAATACAGAGTGATTAAATACAAAAATAGATAGAAAATGTTACAGTATGAATGATGACGTAAGAATGAAATGGAAGTTTTATAGAACTGGAAAAAAGTAAGTGACAGAAAGTAAGATGCTGAGTGAAAAGAGGAAAAAACCCCACGAGGCAAAGGCTGTGAAATAAAAGGAAGCTAAAGAGATGGCGAGCTCTGATAATCCTGTGTCAGCCTCCAAACAGACCCCTGAGCAAGGCAACTTGGGAAAGTCAATGGATGGACGCCAGCGAGGTGAGCGGCCATAACCTTCAGCTTAGTACAAGGACAAGAACAGTGTATATTTGCAGAGGGAGGACAGGAACACACAAAGAATGTTTAGTTCATGAGACACCAGGACGGAGACACTAGACTGTACAGGGCAGTGATGGTTAAACATAGATAGTGCTGGTGACACACACAGAACAGACTGGTACATGCCCAGTGACGTCTCAGGAGTGTAATGAATATGAAAGTATACCGACATATATTTTTTTCTACAGTGAACCTGTGATGTCAATATACAGCAACCGAATAAAGTCTAAATTAAGATGATCATCTTTCATCTGCATTTGCACAAAAGTGGAGGCCGCTAGACTGAGTATCAGAACGGACTGAAAGCAGTGCTGCAGGACCTGAGACGAAGACCGGGACTGGCGTGTAGATGCAGGACGACAGCTACTCTCAATGCCTGTTTCATCTAAGTAAAGGAAAGTGAGAAGTTGAACCAGTAGTGTGTGAATCTTTCTGTCGGTGTGATCACATGCCTGAATAGCGTCTTCTTCCCTCTTAGCTGCAGTCTGGGATGGTGCAAGACAGCACATGGGGAAGACACCAGGAGAGAGAGACAAAGAAGACAGACCCGCTCACAAGATTTACCCCCCTGCTATCCCAGGATTGAGTAACTGTTCTAAAGCTTCCCAAGCATAGAAATCTTTTCTGAACTCTGAAGAGATTTTTTAGTGTGACTGTAGTTTTTTTTATTCAGACGCAGCCTCATTCTGTTTGTCCATTTTATTTATTATAGTTGTATTTTCATAACTTCTTACACTGTTTTTATCTTTTATTATTTTTACCTTTTTTCTTTTATCAGTGTTGGAATTTTACTGGTTTTAAACTAATGATTTAAATCCATATCTGAGCTGCCTTTTTTTAAACAGTGGAACTAGTGCTGGTATTAACATGAACCCCACACACCTTGTGTGATATTATTTAATTTGGCGTTGTCGGCAGGACACCAGCTCCACTGTGTGATGGAGCACCGTCACAAAGAGCAGGCTAAACACACGACAAGGCAATAAAACGGAGGAAAGAACGTCTGACGTTATGCATAAGATTAAAGGGTGCACACATTGTCCATGCTGTAAGGACAAGGCGCCACTTACCCCTTTTTATGTCCGTTTGTTGCTGCGTCCGCCGGCCAACCGCGTGGCTAAATGACGGGCCTTAAGAGAGGCTGTGTACGGGAAAGTAGGGAGTGACATCATGGTCACGGGTCCCGGAAGAATTCCCGCCAAACATTTATTTTTGTTTAATGTATTTATTTTGGGTGTTATATAGATCTATGTATATTATAAGTACATAATAATGATGTGTGTAATTTATATGATTTTTTTTATATGAATGAAACTGTATTGTTGACTGCATTGTATGAGTTAATATTGTTTATTGATTAATATTTGCCAAAGGGGAGGGGCTTCCCCATATAAGCCGCTGCCAGAAGACACTTTAGGAGGGAGTTGCGAGTGCAGTCTGTAGTGAGTGGAAAATTGTGTTGGAGTATTGTATTGATCGTGGAGTATTGGAGTATTTGAGTATTGGAGTATTGGATTATTGGATTATCGGATTATGGAGTACTGGATTATTGGATTGTGGATTACTGGACTATTGGATTACGGCTCACGGATTGGATTACGGATCATGGATTGACAAACTATTGACTGCCACCTGCACATATGTAAATAGTGTGTGTTTGTCTCATTTATTCATCATTTGCACTGCTGAGCACAAGTGTGGGGTTCACAATAAAAGCCCACCACAACAACAACCTGACTTGCCATCATTTCTTTATTACGCAACCCGAACCCCATCAAACACTATTTTAAAAAATGGACACAGCACAGTAGGGCAGCACTAACGCATCTGTAACTGCACAGTTTGTAATGCCATGGTTTATGGGGACTGCTTGGATTCCCAAATCTGATGGTAACAAAACAAAAATTGCAGAATGGAGGGCTCAGGTGTTGAGAGCACAAGGACTGACTCAACAGCAAGTCTGATTTTGTGTTGTGCGCTAGAAGAAGAGGCTAAGCGTGAGATTCAGCTCATTAATCCAAGACACAAAAAGACTGTATAACCCACATAAATTTCTGTAACTGCAGGCATAAGTTATTTGGTGTACGACAATTGTATTTCAGGTCGCCAATGAATGCATCCTGTGGTCATGTGATATCTTACACAAGCAGCTGCACTAGAGGCTGTTCAGCCAATCCTATTCCCTGCAGCATTCATACAAGCTGCAGGCGTATTCTCTCGACACTCTGTTGGGATAGAAGTGACAGGAGGGCTGCAACAGGTTAGTCTCATACAAACAAATGTTTTTCTTACTTTGTGTATTGAGATCTTAACAATAAACTTCACTGTAAACTGTAGACATTGCTAACCACTACTGCAGTTGCTGAGTTTTACTGTGACACAGATTATTAAGCGGGTTGGTGAGTCTATTTACCCATTCTTTGTTTGCTACATGCTATGTAGTTAGCTTGCTTAGACCGCACCATTGGACAGCGATACTTGTGTAATGCTGATCTAGCTTACACATGTGAATCGTATATTTTGTATTGTATTTTTATTAATCCACTTTCATCTGCCAAAAATGGATAGCTTGAACTTCATCAAGTGTCAATTGTATCAGTGTAAAGAGATTATTTTGTTTAATGTGTGTACAGCAGGACGAATGTGCTAGCTAGTGTTTGAATGTAGAACTGATACTTGGTCCTGTTTATTTAACAGAGACCAGGTGTGCCCTGTTGGGTACAGAACCACTTTATGATGGCGAGCTAGATCCATGACCCTGAAGCGTACCTAATACCCTGCAGTCTGGTAGGTGGCTGTTGCAGCCAATCCTCTCCCATTTTGCCCTTAATCACTGTTTGAAATCAAACTGACAGAATTATGCGCATATGGACATTTATCAGTCCTTCAGGGGCTCTGCCAAAGTTTATGGACAATTAATCCACACCCTGTTGTGGTGATCAGATACAATCTTTTCCTTGTGAATTAAGTGAGCTTGTTAGGTTGTTAGGTAGTTTGTGGGAATCAGTGCGGCTGGTTTTGAGGGTATATTGACAGACTGTATATTTGGGAATGAAAATTAACTGAATGAAATACACTTCCTGAAACTTTTCCTGCAGAATGTAAATATGTGTATATATGTCTACATGTCTTCACTGTTTGCTAATAATAATACACCAGCTACTTAAAGGCACAAGCTGTGTATGTGTTTACTGTACCTGTACCTCCTAGAACTGTTCCTATGTATCTTCTGGTACTAGTCCAACTAATTCATTAATTCAATCATTAGCATTCTCCCATGTACACTACAACTGCACTGCCAGTCCTTGATATTTTGCAAAAACTGTCCACTAAAGCACAGCTGTGTGCTGACTTTTTTTTAACTGTAAACAGTTGGCCGGATGAAACTGTGGGTGCTTTTGTGCTAAGATTACGAGAACTCTATTTCAGATGGCAAAAACAGGATGAAGGTGAGAGTGAAGAGCAGGATGACCTCTTGCTTGACCAGCTGATTGTTTAATTACGGGCTGGACCCATAAAACAGGAGTTAAGCAGACACTTGAGGCCAAGTGAAGAGATGACCTTTGGGGCAATCTGCAAGGAAGCTCAGGCTGTGGAACAGGAACTCCAAGATGTAGAAGCCGCTATCCTGTCCCAGAGGGTCACTGCACCGGCCCCACAACATACAACTACTACCAGCCTAGGAGAGCTGAAAGACCAGCTACAGGCTGAACTGCAACAAGGGCTGATGGGAGAAATTAAAAAGGAGATCATGGAGAAGATAAAGGCCCTTCCCCCAAACCTGATAGGAGAGATGAGGTTGCAGCTGTCCACCAGGGAAGCACAGTCGACTCCTGCATCCCAGCCGATGGACCACCATACATCAGTCCCTTGGGTGAGGCAGCGACTGGCAGGCATGACAGCACTAGTCTACCAGTGGGATGCACAGGGAAGACCTATTTGCTGAGGTTGTGGTGCCGCAGGGCATGGTCAGCACCAGTGTACACGCGCACCACCAAGCTCTCAGGATTTTTAATCTCCCCTACCGCTGAGGGCCAAGCAGTGGGGTTAATTACCCATGAGAAGGAGCCCACAGCACAGCTGAAGGCAGCCTTGGTTGGTGAGTGCCCAGATGTTGTTGTTAAAATGAATGGTTGCCCTATACCTTTTGTGCTTGATACAAGATCGCAGGTCACATTGTTGAGCCAAAGTGTGATTAGGAGGCATCTGGAAGGGACTTATGTGACAAGTGCTGACCCTGCATGCCACAAAAGGCCTGACAATGACTATGTTGGCTATGAACATTATTAAACCTGTGTGGTCTGATCTTATTCAAGGGAACCACCTTGGGCTGTCAGCTTTTAAAACAAATAAACCTCCTGTAGAGGGACAGATGTGGACCTGAGCCTTTGCAGAGTGCCAACAGATTACCCACAGAGGACCCCTTCCCCCTTATCAGGATGTTGCCAAGTTACCACGACAGCAAGCAGTGATCATTCCAGCCCAGTCTGAGCTGACCCCTCGCCAACAGAGGGCTGCAACAGTGGACAAAGGTGTTTGATGAAGACTTTGGCCACACTGGGGTGGTGAAGCACCAGATACCAACTGGTATGGTACAGACCTGTTCCCCCAAGTCTGTACACTGAAATCGACCCTTGCTTCAAAACATGCTGGGCAGCGGTGTGGTGAGGAAAAATGCCAGCCCTTGGGCAGCTCCTATTGTGCTCTTCAAGAAGAAGGATGGAAGCTGGAGGTTCTGTGTAGACTTTAGAAAATTAAATGCACTGATGCATATGGATACCTATCATCTTCCTCACATCGAGGAGTTGCTAACCAGCCTCAAAGCGGCCAAACGGTACTCCATGCTGGATTTGGCCAGTGGCTATTGGCAAGTGGAAATTGACCCTGCTGATCGAGAGAAGACAGCTTTTACAACAGCCTTCGGTCTCTACGTGTTTGAATGAATGCCAATTGGCCTGTGCAATGCCCCTGCAACTTTTGAGAGACTGATGTAGCGCTGCCTGGATGCCCTAGTAAACAATTCACTACTGATTAATTTGGATTACTTTCAGAAGCCATGTGCACCACCTGGAAGAGGTGTTCCAGCAGCTCCATCAACATGGACTGAAACTGCAACCCAAGAAGTACCACCTCTTTCAGTGTGAGGTGACCTGCCTGGGACATGTCATCAGTGAAGAAGGGGTAGCCACAGACCCGGTTAAGAATGCAGCTGTGAGGTACTGGCCAGTACCCAAGTCAGTGAAGAAGGTAAAATCGTCCCTTGGGTTTTCAGGCCATTACTGCCGGTTCATACCAGCATTTTCTAAGATTGCTGTGTCATTGAATGCTCTAACACATGGCACCACCACACATGGCAAAAACTCTGCCCCAATTAGGTCCTCTGAGTGCCAGCGAGCTTTTGATCTTTTGAATGCATCTGTCCTGGCATATACTGATTTCCCTCTTCCCTTTAAGCTGTGTACAGATGCCAGTTTTGAGAGGCTAGGGACAGTGTTAACATAAGAACAAGGAACCAAGGAACGGATAATTGCCTATGCTAGCTGCAGTCTCCACCCAGCTAAGCACAATGACCAGAACTATAGCTCCCTCAAGATGGAACTTTTGGCTCTGAAGTGGGCAGTCACAGACAAATTCAAAGACTATTTCTATGGTGCAGAATTTACTGTTTTCAATAATAATCCACTGGTGCACCTTGAAACAGCTCGACTTAGTAGAGCAATGATAGGTCGTCCAACTAGCCAATTTCAGATATATCATCAAATACCATCCAGGTACGCAAAATAAAAATACTGATGCTTTGTCCAGGTTGCCTGAACAAAAACAAGATATGGCTCCCATGCATAAAGACTGGGTTGTGGCTGAAGAGGATGGAGCGTGGGCAGAATGTCAATCCAAAGACCCCGACCTCGCCCAGACACTTCTCACGTTAAATGAAACAATTGATTAGAGACTCAGACAGAATTTCACTGCGAAATGGTACCAAGATATTGGGTTTGAACGTGAGATTTTCCAAGTGATTGTTCCAAAGCAGGAATCCAGTGGTCTGTGGAGAGCATACCATGAGAGAATGGGCCACCCAAGCAGAAAGAGGACCTTGGCAGAATGACCCAGGATGTGAAGGAGTGGACCAAGACTTGCCTGCAGTGTATGTGTGCTAAAGCAGGACCTGAGGTGAGAGCCCCTCGAGTACCCATCACCACATCTAATCCATTTGAAGTCTTTGGGGTGGATTACCTCTCTCTGGGATGCCCGGATGACCGGCACCCCTACATCGTTGTAATGACTGATCTGTTCTCCAATTATGTTCTTGCAGTACCCACCAAAGGCCAGTCTGCTAATACCACAGCTTGAGCTTTGTACAGCAGCCTTATCCAGACATTTGGCTGCCTGGCATGTATCTTCACTGACTAGGGGGCTGCTTTTGAGTTGTCCTTTATAAGTGAGCTATGCCAGCTCTACAAATGCCAAAAGAGTCGCACCTTGGTATACCACCCCCAAGGAAATGGAGCCTACAAAAGACTCAAAAAACCTTGCTGAAGCTGTTAAGCTCCCTGACCGAGACAGACCAAGCACAGTGGCAGAACCAACTGTCAGCCATCCTCCAGGCATATAACACCACCACCCACAGTACAACTGCGATGACCCCACATTACATGATGTATGGGAGACACACCAGGCTACCTGTGGACAGGGCTACTGGCCTGGGTCCTACAGTAGAGACATATGTTTTGCAGCACCAGAAAGCCCTGAGTTATACTTACAAGGCAGCAAAGAGACAGTCAGAGCATCAAAAAGAACGAGACCAAACCTGCTACAACCCACAAGCAAAACTGGGCACACCTTCTCCCAGGTGAGCAGGTGCTCATTTGCAGTTTTTGCAGGAGGGGCAGAGGGAAGTTAACCCCAAGATGTTCCCCAGAACCATTTGTGGTCGTAAAGCAACTGCGAGAAGACCACCCAATTTATATTCTTCGGCTGGAGGATAAGGGAGCACCAGAACGCACTGTGCATCGCAATAATCTCAGGCCATGCCTGTTGAACGTGTTGCAGGCGAGCAGTGAGCCAGCGGAGGAGTTGGGACTTCCACTAGCAGAACAGTCAAACCAGCTGCCCCTTCCCACTTGGTGACTTCCTAGCTAGTCATGAGCTCCACCCAGTGGTCAGTAGCTCATGCAAGAGATCCTTCCCCGGCTCAATCACCTGACCCTCCAGAAGAACCAGCAGACCCCAATGAAGAACCAGGCCATCATAGCATACGTCGCTCTCAACAACCTAATTTTGGATTGCCTCTGGCAAGGTATCGCAATGAGTGATTGGCCGCGACGACCAATGTTTAAGGAGGGGGGAAAAGGGCAGTGACATATCCTCAGTTTTTAGTGATCTGTATTTTGGTTGGCATTTTTCAGATGCATGTGTTAATGTTCTTAGAATTATTTATTTGGTTTTATTATTATTTATATTTGTGTGTTGCATGTTTTGTTGATTTTTAGATTGCATGGTTTTATGGTTTTTATAATGCATTCTTGTGCTATAAGAATGAGATGATTAACTGGTCACACCTCCTGAGACTAAAGACATTCTGGATAAACATCCAACAATAAAAACAAACAAATGTGCTACTTTGTGTCTGCATATTACCGCTACTTTGTATCATTTACATTTATCTGAATGTTTCCATTTATTGTACAACCACTGAAATAGAAGTCTGTTGATAGATGCTTTGGTGCATCTGATGAGTTAAAACAGCACGTTGCTGTCTCATCTAAGATATATTTTATTATTTGCTGTTTCAGTAACATTTAACTGTACTTTTGAGTTTTAAAAAGTGTTTGTAATTTCAATAAATTGCAAGTTTAAAAAAAAAAAAAAAGGCATGGAAATTTCTTTTTGTATCAAAAAAACAAAAACAAAACACGAACAGTGAATTTTGTGTGCCGTTGCACCCCTAATATGTGTGTGTATACACACACACACAGTAGGGCAAAGTAGTATTTAGTCAGCCACCAATTGTGCAAGTTCATCATAGGTATGAGAGACAAGATGAGAAAAACAAAATCCAGAAAAAAAAAAAAAAATCACATTGTCTGATTTGTAAAGAATTTATTTGCAATTCGTGGTGGAAAATAAGTATTTGGTCAATAAAAGTTCAATACTTTGTTATATACCCTTTGTTGTCAATGACAGAGGTCAAATGTTTTCTGTAAGTCTTCAAGGTTTTCACACACTGTTGCTGATGTTTTGGGGCTGTCGCTGGGCAACATGGACTTTTAATTCCTTCCAAAGATTTTCTATGGGGTTGAGATCTGGAGACTTGCTAGGCCACTCCAGGACCTTGAAATGATTCTTAGGAAGCCACTCCTTGGTTACCTGGGCGATGTGTTTGGGATCATTGTCATGCTGAAAGACCAAAACACGTTTCATCTTCAGTGCCCTTGCTGATGGAAGGAGGTTTTCACACAAAATGTCACCATACATGCTCCCATTCATTCTTACCTTTACATAGATCAGTTGTCCTGGTCCCTTTGCAGAAAAACAGCCCCAAAACATGATGTTTCCACCCCCATGCTTCACAGTAGATATGGTGCTCATTGAATGCAAAACCTATTTTGGTTTCATCTGACCATATGACCTTCTGCCAGTCCTCTTCTGGATGATCCAAACGCTCTCTAGCAAACTTCAGATGGGCCTGGACATGTACTGGCTTCAGCAGGGGGACACGTCAGGATTTGAGTCCCTGGCGGCATAGAGTGTTACTGATGGTAGCCTTTGTCACATTGGTCCCAGCTCTATGCAGGTCATTCACTAGGTCCCCCCATGTGGTTCTGGGATTTTTGCTCACCGTTCTTGTGATCATTTTGACCCCATGGGGTAGATCTTTCGTGGAGCCCCAGATGGAGGGAGATTATCAGTGGTCTTGTATGTCTTCCATTTTCCAATGATGCTCCCACAGTTGATTTCTTCACACCAAACTGCTTACCTGTTGCAGATTCAGTCTTCCCAGCCTGGTGCAGGTCTACAATTTTGTTTCTGGTGTCCTTTGACAGATCTTTGGTCTTGGCCATAGTGGAGTTTGGAGTGGGACTGTTTGAGGTTGTGGACAGGTGTCTTTTATACTGGTAACCAGTTCAAACAGGTGCCATTAATACAGGTAATGAGTGGAGGACAGAGGAGCCTCTTACAGAAGAAGTTACAGGTCTGTGAGAGCCAGAAATATTGCTTGTTTGTAGGTGACCAAATACTTATTTTCCACCATGATTTGCAAATAAATTTATTAAAAATCAGACAATGTGATTTTCTCATTTTGTCTCTCATAGTTGATATATACCTACAATGAAAATTACAGGCCTCTCTCATCTTTTTAAGTGGAAGAACTTGCACAATTGGTGACTGACTAAATACTTTTTTGCCCCACTGTGTGTGTGTATATATAATAATACATATGTACAAAAGATATATATAGATATTAAAGCAAAGTATATGTACAGATTACACAGGTTGTTAATGTTAATATTGCACTAGAATTGTTAACACTGAGAATTATTGCACTCATGACAAAGCAGCATGAACATTTACAGAAACAATAAAAGTGCAGTTGGTGCGTTAGTTAGAGTCTTTAGCAGTTTCGGACCAAATGCACTTGATATCGATTCTGTAAATGTTCATGCTGCTCTATCATCAGTGCAATCACTGTCAACCTTTAGAGGCAGCTGGAAGTCCTGATATTTCCCACTAAGAAAGGCCATCCTGATTTCAAATGGAGGTTGTGCTAACAGAGATGTGTCTTGCACAGTCCTGCACTATCTCAGGTAATCTCACTGTGGAAGAAATTTTATAAAAGTCTTATCTTGTCTTATCTTAAGACAAGTAGCAACTAGAGCCTTGAAATATAAGCTCACCATTTGCACAGCCATTTGCTTTCATTATATTGCTTGCTTTCAGTAAGATGCTAATTTTGTCTGACCTATGGGGAACCAACCTTCCACTTTGCTGTACTTAATCCAGGACAGAAAGTGAACACCTGCTTTGTAAAACCTCAAATGTTGTCAGGTCTGCTCACTCCTTGCTTGGATCTGTGTAGGACACATCTCTGTTTGTAGCATGACCTCCGCGGGAGATCAGGACGGCCTATCTCGGTGGGAGATATAAGGACCTCCAGCTGCCTAAAGGATGATTGTAATGCAAATATTCCCAACTAACTTAACTTACCCACACCACCTTGCAAAGCTTGGTTTGTTTATACATGTAGACAGAAGGTTTTGGTCAGTGTTGTAGGAAAACATTTTAGCTCCAGTGTTTGAAAATGTAGAAGACTCTTCCATTCTCCTCTTCCTCCACTGCAGCTCTGAATGGATGATAATAATGGAAACTCAGGCTGTACCACAGGTCGTGGTCCTGAAGACTGTGCTGTTAGCCTAATGATGTCTGAAAAAGACTTGAAGGGATCACTTCTTCTAACCATCACTCTAGGACACAAATAGAAGGAGGAGATAAGGGAGGAAAGGAGGAAAAAAGAGGGGAAAAGATAAACTAGAGGTAAGGATAGAGTAGAGGTAAGAAGAAATGAAGAAAGAGAAGAGTTAAAATGAGAGAAAACAGGAGAAAATATTTTTGAAGGAGGAAAGGAGAGAAAATAGGATTGAAATGTGTCAGAGGTAAACATGAGAAGACAGCAGCTTTCAAAGGGAATGGAGATGAAAAGTGTCAGTAGCATATAGGAAAAACCACGACATTAAAACATTCTGAGGCAGAGGAAACAAGAGAAATAAGTAAAGAGGAGAGAGAGGAGGGAATAAAGTAGAAGAAAGAAAATGTGAACCTGGCGGAGAGGTGGAATTTTAAGAGGACAAAAAGAAATGTGGAGGAAGGAAATAAGGTGAGAAGAACAAAAACAAATAGGAAACGAAATTAGGGATAAAGGGAAAGGGCTGAGAGGACATGAGACGGAAAAAGGACTAAGGAGAAGGAGAGGTGTTTTAAAGAAGCGCGCGGTCTGAAAGCAGTGGAAAAAGTGAATATTCGGCTCAGTTCAAAGGCGCGCGGCGAACTGCAGCTCCGCGAGAGGAAGAGGATGGGGTGGGGAGGGTGGGTTTGGGGGTGAGGGGGGTTCCAGATTTACTGTGGAAAGTTGAAAGAGTGTCGGCGACTGCGAGCGGCTATGCGTGTGCACCGGCTCTGAGCGACACTCTCTCTCGTCTACTTTCCACGTGCGCGTTTATGTGAGGGAGTGAAAGAGGGAGAAAGGGAGGGACACTCCTCCCTCCCCCTGCCTCTCCCTCTCTTTGCCTACTTTGCATATTCCGCGTGCCTCGGCTCGGCCATATGGGAAAATGCAACTGAAGGAATTGTCGACGGGGAAAAAAACGCGCAGACTGGAGCACGCGAGCGGAGCACCGAGAGTTTGAGATAATAACAAAGCCAGAAAAAAGTTCAAACACAAGAGGAAGAAGGTGCGAGGTGGAGGAGACGAGATAAGAAGGGGCGGGGGAACGAGTAGACCGAAGAGACCCAAACGAAGAAACACGCGGGCAGAGGAAAAAGAGGGGAAATATCAGTTTTACTTCTTTCTGCGGAGGAGAGGAACGATGTATTGCGCGTACACCATCCCTGGGATGACAGGCAGCTCACTCATGTACTACTACAACGGCAAAGCGGTAAGAGATGCATGTCCATCTCCTTCTCCTCTTTCCTATTCCGTCCTCCGAGAGGGATTGGAAGTCAGTGCTTGTGTGAGAGAGGGAGGGAAGTGGTGAGAGAGTGGAGGTGTGAAGGCGAGGAGTGTTGCTTTTCAGGAGCCGAGCTCGCTGTCAAAGCGCGAGCTCACCTCGAGCTCGTCCTAAGCTGTTCGGGGTTTTCCTTGGAAAACGTTAGAAAGGTCTGTTCTTTGGTCTATGAAATAAAAATGAATAATAACGAAACAATCACATTATTAATTAATAACGTTGGATTTAAGGCTGTGTGTTGAGAGGGAAAAGAGATCGGCTGCTGAGCACGTTCAAACTCTAAAATGTGTGTTTATAGTGTGTGTGTGTGTGTGTGCATGTATGTATGTATGTATATTTGTACAGTGAGAGAGAGATAGCATGTATGTATATGAGGAGTCTTTTGTTTAGCTGTTAGTATTCTTGGATTGTGCAGGTTTGCATCAGTTCTTATCAACAGATAAACTTCTAATAGCTGAAACAGTCCTTTCCAGTGTTGCTCTATATAAACAAATTATGCCTTTTTTAGTACACAGCAGAGTTGAACAGTATCACGACTAACAGGCAGTGGAAATCTGATTAGGAAATGACTTCTTTTTAATGGACTGTTTACTTTTTAGGTCCTGGCATCTGGCCACTAAGCAGACTGGAGGCTTTAATTGGAGATTAATTATGTCTTATCTCTGAGAATGGGAGGGAGTACATCTAAAGCCAAAGGAGTTTGGCCTTTCTCGGGCAGTGGAGGTGATTCTGGTAATGATGGAAAGGAGCAGACTCTGGCCCGTCTGAAAGGCTCCAGGAGTACACCGTTTGTATTCACAAGGAGGAGGTAATTAGCCCTTAATTGAGAATAATAAAGAATTAAACCACCCAAAAGAACAACTTTTTTTTAAAAAGAAGAAATCTTTCGTTAGTGCTCACAGGCTGTTTTAATATACTCACCTAATCAAATACAGCCGAGGAAAATGACGTTTTTTTACAATTTCTACTTAAGAATATTTTTTGTTGTGAAGTTTTTAACCATATCTGATTTTGTAAAATTAAAAAAAATATGTGGCTCTGTGAACAGCTGAAAATTACATGAAATCATTTTTGTTCATCAGTGTTGTCCTAAATTGGACATATAGCTGATGTTTTCAGTGTTAGCTGTCACATTTCATCCTTTTCTGGATGAAGGTCATGGTTTTTTCCCCCAGATTGCGTTTTTTTTTCCTTTTTCACTGTGATATGACTCCACTGAAAATGCTCCATGTCTGTGATTTAAGTTAAAAATTCCACCTTAAATGATCTACTCTATTTCGCCACAGCGAATCATCTGCCTCCATCTAATCCCACCCTTTACATCTTCTCTCACACCAAATGACTTCATGTCCTCTCTTACTTCATCCATAAAACTCCTCTTTTTTCTTCCACTAGGCCTAATGCTAGGCAGTTCTAACATCATCATCCTTCATGTACTGTCCCCCTGATGTACTCATTCCTGATCCGATCCATCTTCGTCGCCCCTAAAGAGAACCTCAACATTTTAGCCTCTGTTTCCTCCAACCCTCCCTCCTGTCTTTTCCTCAGTGCCACAGTCTCTAAACCAAACAACTTTGCTCGTCCCACCACCGTCTTGTAAATCTTTCCTTTCATTCTTGATAATACTCTTTTATCACACCTGACTGGCATTTTTTGCACATGCTTCTGTTTTGGCAGTTCTTTGTACTATGACGAGGATGGTGACCTTGCGCATGAATTCTACGAGGAGACGGTAGTAACAAAAAATGGCAGAAAAAAGTCCAAGTTGAAGAGGATACAGAAAAATTTGATTCCACAGGTGAGACAGATGACACACTGTGGTGTTTACGTGGGATGTTTTGTTGGACCTGCCTCAGTGTGTAAATTTTTTATTTTTTTTTTCCCAGGGAATTGTGAAGCTTGACCACCCGTGTATTCATGTAGATTTCCCCATCGTTCTCTGTGAGGTGTGAGGAGCTGCATAAGACTGATTTAAGATGACATGCAGCGACAAGTACCTCTCAAAGCAGAGTCTCGTTCCAGTTACAGACATTGTGCTAAAGACTGGAAATGGCTCTGGAGAGAGCAAAGGGAAATTCAACCTTTCATGTTATAAAAGGTTATGTTGACTGAAATCTTGCACATTTGATTTCAACTCTGGTAAGGAGCGCACCGTTCACTGAAATGCATATGTTGGCTTTCACAAAAGTAGTGATGGTACAGGTTATTTATTTCCACTACCCAGCTGACATGTAAGCAGTCTTTGAGAATATGTAGCATTTCTCTTGTGAGTTTTTTTGCAGAGAAATCTATTGATGTGAAAAGACTTAAATGGTTTATGACCTCTGTGAGATGTAGAGTGATAGATGTATTATTCTCTGTATGTCTAGACGTGTTTGTTTTATTTGGTTGAATGGGTGTAAGAGCGATGTAAGACAACGCTGTTACAGGATAGTAATAACGGTGGATTGTGGAATTTCTTGTACACGTGGCCATGTTCTGTATTGTTATGTTTGAGTCTGTCTCAGTTATTGGAGCTCAGACCTGCACTAGTGAATATAATGCACTGTAAATAACTTCAGATTTCATAGTTGGAAATACTTGAATAAATGGTTTACTGAGCTGAATCACGAGTCAAGTCTGTTATTAATTGATGAGATGAACAAATCTGTTGCTTTCATCCAATTAGATGCCTCTATAGAATGTTTATTTTTTCCCAACGCTGATGGAGATCAGTGGATTCCTGATCAAGCCAATGAAGATCACCAATCGATGCAGACCAAGCTTCTCTGGAACCAGGTCATCGAACCAGCTTTAACATATTGTCCGGAAGCCAACGTAGCCCCAAGTCCAGGTTATGTTACTGGTGTGTAATTCTGTGGTGTGAAAAATGGATATTAAGTAGCAAACATAACTGTTAAAGCTGTAAAATATATATATTTTTTCCCTTTGGACAGTGACTGGCTAGTTTTTTTTCCTCCCACTTTTAGTTTTCTATATTCTTTGGTATAAATGGAATACAAATACAAAAATCTGGATTTGTTAAAATGTGATTATAAAAATGTTTAAGCATTTTTGAAAATAATTACGACTGATATTAAGTAGCAGAATTTAGTTTTACGTGTCGATATTTTCATACATATGAAAATATGTAGGTAAAGAATCTCTGATTAAGGTATTGCTCCTTAATCTAGGGAAGCAAGAGCCACTTTTTTTGAAGTGGAAGTTACATGGATCATTGTTAATTCGTTCTTTGGCAATTTCTTTATGAGGATATATGCAAATCTTGCATGCTAGAAAAGTTCCAAGTTCCTGTATGAAAAGGACAGAATGTCCAAACTGATGTAGTAGATATCTAAAATGAAGCTGGCTACATATTCAGCAGAATGGACTGCCTCCCATGTCCTTCTTCTTTTAATTTCCTTTACTTCCTAAATTTAAACATCTGCATTGCTGAGCTGTAGAGCTTTGTCAGCTGTGTGCAGCTTGTTTTCACCGATGCTGCACTGATGAGGATAATCTGCAAATATTTAGAAACTCACAATCATGTGTATGTCAAGCACATGTGAAGAAATTGACAAATAAAACTGACTTTGACTTTGACTTTGAATCAATTTCTCTTCTTTGACATGTAAGGTGTGTCACCTGTAGATGGCAGCAGACAGCTTGAGATGCTCAAAGGTTAAATGGATCGCGTCAAGATTTTGGGTGGCGTGTGTTCTATTGTCACATTAATCATCCTGTTTCCTTGTGTTTCTGTAATTATGATTCTGCTTGTCAGAATTTCCAAAAGTCTTAAGATTAAATTAGAGGCCCTCTGAGGTAAAACCTTAAGACTCAAATCGTGACCAGTTGAGGATGCTGTTTCCAGCTGGCACAGTATCAAACTTTAATAGCAATGTAAACATATTTTTGTGCGTGCACAGAGTTCCCCACAATAAATGGGTAGGGCTTCCTCCAGAGACCTTCCCTGCAGTCTAATTGTGTGGAATGTGGTTGGGTGCGTCTTTGGGCCAGAGGTCAGTAACTTTGATGTGCTTCCTCTCCAGTGCTCTTTGCTTAAACGTTTGGTCTGTCTTAAAAGCATTTACCATGAAAAAAATAGGAACTTCATAAACATGACACCGTGAAGCACCGTTCTGATCCTTGGAATGTGTTCCCTGATGTATATATTGTGTGTAAAGAGGAGAAAAGTTGTCCGTGTGGGTGTGATTGAGAGAAACGGTCATTATGAAAAAGCTTTGAAAAAGTACTGAAACGTTCTTTGAATTATAAACAGGAAAAGAAATATATCATTTTCTCAGGAGTGTAAGCTGTAGTGGGTTAAAGTGAAACAGCAGTGTGAAGCCTGTTTAGGCTCTGTGGAGGATTATGTTACATCTTACAACACTATAAGTGATCACAGTGCATGTGATTGATATGGTGTTGAAAGAAAAACAGCTCTCAGGAATATTGATGGTATGTTTCCTCTAACTGACACATGAAACCACATGAATGAAAACTTTAATGCAAGAAGAGTTGAGGGTGCATACTTAGCAATTTAAGACAATAGCACATCATTATGGGTGTACAATAATGCATGTAGCACGGTTAAGACTCCCCTAAAAAAAACTTTACATTGTTTAAATACAAACTACGAGTTCTGGGATCATTTGGTGGGAAGAATTTGGTGATATTAAAGTTCAAATCTAAACTTTCCAATGAAAGTAACCAGAATTACATTCAAGATCACCCTCAGGCACTTTTATTCATAACGGTGGCAGGGTGTGTTTCCAGTTTCCCTCCCATTGTTTTTGCTTCCTGACAGTCCATGAGTCCTGCTGATGCAACACACAGGAGGTAGAGGTCAAAGGGAAGCCGAGCGATTCCTTTGTTCCAGTCGTTCCCTCTTCATTCACATGGGTTGCTCGGGCTCTAGATTTTCCTTAAACAGTCTACAGGGAGAAAAAAAAGATGAGGGGAGAAACTGATGACATGGTGAGGTGAGTCAGCAAAGCTCAGAGGAAAAACTGTGGAACGGAGACTGGTACAGGAAAAGCGTGTACTTCCAGGCACTCCACCTCATCATAGTCATGTGCACAGGCATGTATCCATGAAGAAAAAGTTTTAGAGGAACACCATGTTTCAAGAATCCTGTGTGGCCTTTTCTGTAGAAGTTTTATTATTATTTTAAATGAAGCCAGAAGTAATTCTTAGAGAAACTTCCCACTTTTCCCACTCCATTATATTCAGCTAATACTAGGTCTGTGGCCTCCACCTTCTCTTTTTGCTCTCATATCTGCTGTACTCGTTCACACGACAGCACTGGGTACTTGTCTACTTCAAAAAGTAGTTGCAGTGGTTGTCATCACATGCCTGCAGGCGGCAGTGACATCTGCTTACCAGATGACTTGTGTGCCCACTGTCTGAAGTCTGCTTACAGCTTGTTGTGGAAAAAAGAAAGAAGCATAACATCAAAATCCTTCACTTAAGTATCAACACAATAAAGTTAAACTGCTAGAATAAAACCAAAAGATCTGCCTTTATTTTACTAATTAAAAAATACAACTTATTCATGTGTAAAGTATATAAAAGTTCTCATTTTTGTTAGAGATAATTGCAGCTGTTGGTTTAGGCTTTATTTTTAGCGTCGTCAGAGATCGACAGACAGACAGACAGATAGAACTTTATAAATCCCCGAAGGGAAATTCAAATTGTCAAGTGTTCATCATCATCAAAGGGTAAAAAAAACAAACAAACAAAAAAAACATTATGTAGTCAATTAAAAAGAATTAAATTGTCTTATTGCTGTTGTCATTTCATCTTCAGGTAGTACAGTTTAGAGGTCTTTCTCCTTGAATAGTTTTATCCAGTGGATCAGTACTTATAATCAGCCTTCAGTGTGTTTGGGGAAAAAGTAATTTTTCTGTTTTTGATTTCACAAATAGAACCCATGTTCAGCAGTTATGATATGATGCTAGTATAGGTATTTAAACAAACATTGTGCAAATTTAATGTTCCTGCACCAATAACTCCACCTGCACATCGATGACTTTTGATCTTTGTTTTTCTCCAAGTTTTACTAATATTGCATTTCTGCATTTATTAAAGCACAGAATATTGAATTATATATATATATATATATATATATATATATATATATCCTCCATCTTTGCTTTTCCCTCCATCTTTTTCTGGGT